>JABUQX010109250.1:0-10000 GCA_015478945.1 Trachelipus rathkii
AAGGCGACAAGAGAGTAGATGTAAAAATATTATAACATATTTTTATAGTACTAACGCTCTCGTAATAATTGTTGGAAATCCATTGTAATTTTTGGGAAATGAGCAATTCTCTCTTCACAAATTCTCTTCATCAGTAAATGAACACTTAATAGATCTGCTTTTAAGAGTAAGTCTAACTGGCCTTGTAACCAGGTATCGTTTTCGTAACATATGAACTTTAAAAACGTTACACTTAATTTTCTTTGTATCACAGCCAACTATCAAATAATCTTAAAATCTTCTTTTGTTTTGCCTAAGAAGCATAGAATGTTTGTTAATACATAACTGAAAATTTAGGAATTATTTCAAATTTTTTGGAAATTTCAACTGCATCAATTTGCGTTACTAATATGTTTTAATCAAAACCAACTCCAAATTCATACTCGAGTGCACATTTTTTATTTCTCCTTAATTCTATTGAACCTTCGTCATATGAGCTATACAATAAGGATTAATAAATTAAAAAATGTTTCAAATCGAAATCATATGAAGCCAAAAGTGTTTTAAAAAAACAAGTCGTTTTTTCTAATAAATATTTGAAAATATGTCAATAAATTATTAAAGGAATACCAACTTTTCATATACTATTTTTTTTTCCTTCCTGTATAACTTAAGACCTATTATTATTATTGATTAGTTTTATTAATTATTTATTATTATTATTATTATTTTATTATTATTATGTGATTATTATTGATTATTATTATTTATGTATTACTATTATTATTATTATTATTATCTATTTATTGAAGATTAACTTATCTATATATTATTTATTATTATTATTGAGTTATTATTATTATTAGTTATGTATTATTATTATTATTCATTAAATATTGATTTATGTTCTCTTAAAGTAATGAATAAGTAGATAAAATATAATACATAAAGTAATATGAATCAATAAATATGTAATAAATATAGGTAATATAATGGATTAAAATAAAATGAATCATAAAATAATAATAATAATAATAATAATAATAATAATAATAATAATAATGCATAAATATATTCTAAACTTGTAAAGTAACTGAAATAACTGTATAGGACCTAAAATATAATATAGGCATGGAATGGGAACAGAGTGTAGAGGGAAGGGTCATTAAGTATATTCGGCAAACCTTATAAATTAATAATAACCTCGAAAAGGTTAAAATATAGGAAACAGGGTCTAAAATGATCCACCAACTCCCACCTCCCAGAACCACATCCAAATTAACTATTCTTAATGGGAAATTTAAGATGTTCGAAATTTCAAAGGTTACTCCCCTCTAAACTCTATAAAAAATATAATCAAAGAACATTATAAAGTATCATTAACAACTATAGAGAAGAAATAAATTATTTCGTGTGTCTTCATGGAGTAGAAATTAATTTTTAGAATGAAAATTCTAATTCAGAAACACGCGAAGAGAAATTACAGAATTTTGGACACGTAAATTAGAACACACTTAAAATTAACGATAAAATAATCCAGCGAAATAGGTATTGGAACTGTAATAAACTTAACTTATAACTTTACGCATGATACAAAAAAGTCAATATCAAATGAAAAATATAATCGTGTACTTATAAGAGTTATTTATAGGCTTTTATGGGCTATTAATTTTTTTGTATATAAATAATAAACGCTAAAATAGATTAATTTTAATCACGTACCGTTTTTTTGTTTTTGTTTAAAACATTGAAATTAGCTCTGGATTTTATAACTTTAATTATAAGTTATTCTGCGAATTTATGTATGATATCAGCACCGCTGCGATGGTTTTTGGCTGACGTTCCAATAAAAAGAGGCCTTAAGGCCTAATTTTACTGTAATAGCATACCTATTTTGACCTTCTATAATCAACGTTACAGACCACCCTAAATAAAAACGCCTTCATAATATGCCTTCTCAGGAAAACAATGGCAATTATTCGCCTCTTTAGAGTTGCCGGCTTGTCCCTATATAATGACATCGTTTTTTTTAAACACGAAACTGTTGTGTGTTTTGCTGTTCTAGCTGAGTTTTGTGTTTTTTTTGATTTATCCGAACGTTATTTTTACCTAAACTGTGACACACTAATTTTCTGATTCGTGTGAAATATTGATAATATACTTTTCTCCTATTAATGGAATTCACAGAATACTTTTTTACACAAAGGGCGAAGTGAAGTTTGAGAATTTCGTATTTATTTCTTTATCTATTTTATTAATTTTAAAATTTGTTTGAAAATTATGAAAAAGAGAAAATATTGAGAATTTTTCAACATATTTTAAAAATTCTTTTTGTTAATTTATCTTGTAATAATGTTAAAATTTTTAAATAGCATATCATATATATATATATCTATGATATATATATATATATATATAATATATATACTATATATAATATATTATATATATATATATATATATATATATATATACTATATATTATATAGTATGGGTATATATATTATATATATAGCTATTATACGTATAATATATATATATATGATAGTATATATATATATATATAATATATATAGTATTATATATATAATATATATATACGTTTTATATATTTATACCAGTGGCGACTCCTGCACTCCGTGGCTAGCTCGTGCGTACCTCGTTGCTCCAAGACAGCAGTTGACATTATTAGAGTAATCAAACTATTTTGCAAATTTCATAATGTTGCGCTAAGTAATAGTTTCTTATTTTTTTTGCGAAGTTGGTCAATATAAATGAAATTAATACATAAATATAATATATTATGCAAAATTGAAACGAAAAAGGGAAGATAGCTACCGCTATTAAATAATGCCTTTTAAATATATTACAGTATATATCAATAAATCCCGTGCCCAGAGGCAATTGGTGGATCTCGTATCTTTGAATTTTATAGTCTAGAAATTATTTATAATTACTATGTTTATAAATGATATGTTTAAATACTGTAAATAGCCATTATTACAATAGATATTTTATAACAAAATAATATTTAATAAAAACAAATAAAATGACATAAAATATTACTAAAATACTTTAAAACAGAGAGAAAAAAAGGATATACTTGATATTATTGAAAGTTAATCTGTTCTTTACAAGCCCTTCACTACAATATAAGAAAATGTTTTTAATGTAAGCAATATATAGTATTTAGTAATATATATTATAATATTCTATATATATAGTGTAGTATAATATATATATTATATACGTATAGGACTCTATACTATATATATATATATACCTATATATATATATTATATATATATATATATTATATTATATATAATAATATATGATATAATAGTATATATAGAAGAGAGAGAGAGAGGAGAGATGAGAGAGAGAGAGAGAGCAGCGAGTAAGCAAAAATTTAGTGGAGTCGCCACTTTATAATTATATAATACTAATATATATAGTATGATAGTATAGAGAGAGATATATATCAGTATATATATATTATATATTTATATATATAATAAGAGTATAGTATATATAATATATGTATTATATTAATATATATATATACATATATATACTACTATGACTAGTCTATATATAGTAAGGGGGAGCTTCCAGCAACCAAACCGTAATCCGGAAGTTGCAACCGGATGTTGCAAATGTTACAAAGTAACATTTTGCAACATTTGTTTTTATGTGTTTTTTGACGCTTGAGGCGTCAAATTAGGGATTTCTGATATCGGCGAATCTTTTTCCGAGGTGGGCTACGCATTTGAGCTTAGCCCCAAGGCCACCTGAACTGCACCGCATTGCAAACCCCAATGCACCTTTCTGTCCGTTGCACAGCACCGCTCCGTGCCCCACCGTGTTTCGAAGTTTCGAATGACCAAGTCATGCTGGTCTCTGACTAGTGAGCTGTCCCGAACTGCGGAGAAGTTAGATGATTTTCTCCATCGGTAACATTGCACGTCAATGACGGCGGCACGTCTTCAGGAAATCGCCTGATGATGATGGCACGTCTCCAAGGCTGTAAAATCTGCCTCCAACTCCGGAAGAGTTTGGATCCGAGGTGTTTTCAACGCTGTGAAGCCTGCTTTCGAGATCTGGTAGACTTCTTTCAGTGGCTTTGAACGTGAACTCTGGGGATTGTCCCTATGATAAAAATAACCAAACTTCTCTGCAGTTCGGGACAGCTCCCTATTCAGAAGTTAACATGACTTGGTCATTCGAAACTTTGAAACACGGCGGGGGACGGAGCGATGCGATGCAGTTCACTGGGCCTTGAGGCTAAGCCTAAACGCTTCGCCGACTTCGAAAAACTCTTCGCCGATATCACAAGCCCCTAATTTGACACCTCAAGCGTCAAAATCGACGGAAAAACATGTTGCAAAATGTTGCTTTGCAACGGTTGCAACTTCCGGATTACGATTTGGTTGCTGGAAGCGCCCCCTTACCATATATAATATATATATATATAACTATATATATATATATATATATATATATATATATATATATATATATATATATATAACATATAATATATATATATATATATATATATATATATATATATATATATATATATATATATATATATATATATATATATATATATATATATATAAGAGGAGAGAGAGAGAGAGAGAGTGGAGAGAGAGAGAGAGAGAGAGAGAGAAGAGAGAGAGAGAGAGAGATCCTTTGGTTAAGATCTTGCCAATGAATAACTGGAAATTTTTACTCACGGTTACCCTAAAGAAAGGTAAGAGAGAAAAGCTCTTTGTACGTGCATGCTCGCAACCAAAATATTCTCTTTACAGACCAAATTTTTTTTAGCGTGAAATAATGTTTTAATAATAATAAAAAAACAAGTGTGTATGTTACGTCATCTAATAATTAAGCAGCTGAACTCATGCCGCGTGTTAAGAGGAAGGGAATCGTCATTTGATGTTTGCTGAATACCTGAGCAGTGTGTCCGGATATTAAATAAGATATCCATTTTTTTTGTGTAAAAAGGTGTTAAACCTCGATAGTAGTGTACCACCAACCGTTTTGGTTGGTGTGGTAATAACCACTAGGTCAGACTCTCTTCCATAGTCAACCATGGACCTTTCAACAGGATTCAGCAACGACACATAAAACAATGTCTACTCAAGCTTGTCTAAGGAACAGGTTCCCCATTTTATATATATATATATATATATATATATATATATATATATATATATATATATATATATATATATATAACATATATATATATTCCTATACTATATATAGCCTGCTACACTATCTATATATGCTATATATATATAGCTATTTACGAAGGGAGAGAGAAAGTGAAACGCAATATAGTTTGTGAAAAGATCAAATGAAATCCAGAGAGATTCTCTTATTTTGTTTTAAAAGGAGAATAAATCGGTAATGTTTTTCTTGTTTTTTTCCCTCGTTTTTTTTAGGAGGGAGAGAGTCTTGAGAGAGGGTTAGGGAGAAATGCGATGAAACGGTGATGAAAAGGATTGTTTTTACTCATTTGTTGCAGATTTGATCAAAGTTTAATTAAGAAAAAAAGGAATTGGAAAAAAACATCAGATTAATCAAACTCTTCTCGCAGCACATTAATTCAAGTCTCGATAGATGGAACCTTTTTGGATGCTACTACTACTACTACTACTACTACTACTGTAAATATTTTTCCTACTTTTAATTAGTTATTTAATGTAAAATAATATATGCATACGATTGACTTTTTGTTTCATGATAATTTTATTCTTATTTTTCTTGTTGTTATTACTGGTATTACTGTTCATGTTTATTTATTCTTTCTCTTGTGCATGTTATTGTTATTGTGTGTGTGTGTGTGTGTGTGTGTGTGTGTGTGTGTGTGTGTGTGTGTGTGTGTGTGTGTGTGTGTGTGTGTGTGTGTGTGTGTGTGCACTGGTCAAGCAACTTGTTTTCCTGGCATGAGTTTTTCCAACTGTTTTAAAGGTAATTCTGGGGTGCTGATTCAAATATGTCATCAGTTTTGCCCACATGATATCAGGTTTTTGGGATACATATTGCAGTTTCAAACAGCAAATTTATGATCATTTTTGAAGAGCTGAACAGACCTACAGACAAGAATAAGGTAAGATACAATATACAATAATAATAAAAAATAATGATCCGTAGCACAAAGTTGTGATAGGGAATGCATCTAAATGTGAGTGTATGCCTATTACCATTTTAGAATTGACATACGAAATTAAGGAAAATATGTACAAAAATGTAAATTGAGCAATTTTAGTAGATGTTACATTTGCATAAAAGACCTCTTCTTTGACGATCTCCAACGTACAGGCTTTTAGAATGTCTCATCAAGGACCAGCAGTAATTTGCCATCATGTTTGTGTCCCTTCGGCCTTGGTAGCGTTCTTCCATACCTTTAATGTCCTGTTGAAAGAGTGCACCTTGCTCTTCGCTCACGTGACAAAAGTTCTCATGAAAGTCGTTAGTGTGACTATGTAAGTAGTGAACTTTGATACTTATTCTACACCCAAGTGCTTGGAAACTCGAGACCAGCTCCTCCATAATCTCTTGGTAGTTCTCCGTTTCCCTCATCCCAAGGAAATTCCGTACCACATCAGAGAATGCATTCCAAGCTCTAGCCGCTGCTGCAGTCTTTATTGTAACAAAGTGTGGATCCCTCATGAGTTTTTTTATTTGAATGCCATCAAATATTCCTGCCATTTTCTTTTCGGCACTGAGAATTGGAAAGATTGAAAAAATATAGCTGAAGCAGTCTCCAATGTGGTCAAGAACTTTGACGAATTGCTTCATAACCCAAGTTTTATGTGCAGTGGGGGAAATACAATTTTATTCCTATCAACCAGTTCTCATTCTTGATGTTCTTGTCACTAGGCGTCAAACTGATTCTTGGTGGCCAGGTCTTTGTCACCCAGTGTTCTAATGTAGCCCTACTATTCCAGTAGCACAGGAAACAAGGGTATTTTGTGTAACCTCTTTTCTGTTCCACCAGAAAATTAATCATTTGCAAATCCTCACAAATTAACCATCCATGAAGATGGTATTGCAATCTATCCAGAATTTTCTTGATGGTGACATGCTCTTCCTTAATTTTATAGAGATTGTCCTATTGGGATTGCACCATATATATTTCTGCTGTGCTATAACACACATTTCAAACTTCTGTTACTACTGTCAATAAAATGTCTCTATCCACTTGAATCATATGAGAGCAGTCCCATATTGAGAGGAATCTCTTCAACATCATTACAATAAACAAGTTAACCATCTGAATGGAAGTATTTACGTAGTGCTACTTTTCTGTTACGATAAAAGGAGACACTAGTGTCAGTTCCGAGTATTCGTTTCTCTTTCAGCCTGCAAGCCAACAATTCAGCAGACTGCTTTGGCAAAAAACAAATCTCTTACCAAATCATTCAATTCAGGCTGACTAAACATAGCACTTGTATCAGAATCTGCAACAGATGGCGTGCATTCGGTCAGAGCATCATTCTCATCATCTGTAGATGATGGTAAACTGATATTTTCAACATCAATTTCCGGTATTTCAGAAAATACAGGCACATGTATTTCCGCACAACGTTCAACTAGTCGTCAGACAGATGGGATATTTTGGTATTGTAAGTGGTGTTTGTCTGTCTTATTGAAACCTTTTACATTGACAAGGAAGAAGTAGCAGTCATTCAAATCGTTTGTTGGTTCTCTCCAAAACATTGGCACACCAAATCTCAGTTTAACATTCTATTCTTTAGACCATGATTGCAAAGTTTCAATATACGTTTTGCACACTTTGTGAGAAGCCCAATATATGTCTTTGCCTCCAACTCCTACTTTAAAGTAGCAAAATACACCCTATTGAAAAAGGTATTAATGTTGCACCTTTGATCCTTTAAAGGGAAGCCCCAACAGATGTAGCAGAAAATATCTGTGTCATTACGACATCTCCTCTTTCGGATGTTGTAGCCTTTGTTAGATCACAACCTGCAAAAGAAAAATATTATATAAATTGTGATATGCACATAAAATGTTTGTAATATTTAATAACGTAGTGTAATAAATTGTAAAATGTACATAAAATGTCCAAATACAATACCATATTTTATCACTAAAGCAGCCAGTGACTTGCAACAACTTGCAATCATCAGTGACAAAATTTTAGTTTTTGGTAACATCTATGCAAATGGGATTTACCAATTGCATAGAACTGGAATGTGACACTGCAAATCTGAGATCAGATTGGGAATTAGCACTCTCGAATTAGTATAAAAGAGATTTTTTTTTTTTTTTTGTAGATCAGTGTAATAATAATAATAATAATAATAATAATAATAATAATAATAATAATAATAATAATAATAATAATAATAATAATAATAATAATAATAATAATAATAATAATAATAATAATAATAATAATAATAATAATAATAACAATAATAATAATAATAATAATAATAATAATAATAATAATAATAATAATAATAATAATAATAATAATAATAATAATAATAATAATAATAATAATAATAATAATAATAATAATAATATTTCAGAAATACATTCTTACTTTTAAAATAAAAGAAATAACTGTAAAGGAGCTAAAATGTAATACAAGCATGTAATAGAAATAGAGTGTGGAGGGAAGGGTTATCGGATGATTTCAGCAAATCTTATAAATCATAAACAAAGGTTAAAATATGTAAAATAGGGTCTAATATGACCCACCAACTCCCACCACCACAACTAAATTAACTATTCTGAAGCGGAAATTTAAGATATTCGAAATTTCATAGGTTACTTCCCTCTACACTCTATAAAAATTATAATCAAGGAATATTTAAAAGTATCATTAACAACTACAAAGAAGAAATAAATTATTTTGTGTGTCTCCTTGGAGTGTAAATTAATTTTAAGAAAGAAAATTCTAACTCAGAAACACGGGAAGAGAAATTACAGAATTTTGGCCACGTAAATCAGAATACACTTAAAATTAACGATAAAATAATCCAGTGAAATAGGTATTGGAACTATAATAAACTTGAATTTACAACTATACGCAAGATACAAAAAAGTCATTATCATATGAAAAATGTAATGGTGTAGTTATAAGAGATTTTTAGGCTTTAATGGGCTATTAATTTTTTTTGTATATAATAATAAACGCTAAAATAGATTAATTTTATCACTACCTTTATTGATATTACTCTGATTTTATGATTTAATTATAAGTTATTCAGCGGTTTATGTACAGACACACGCTCATGTTTTTGTCTGACTTAAAAAAAACATGCCTTAAGGCCTAATTTTACTGTAATACAGCCTTTTTATGACCTTTTATAATCAAACGTTCAGACCACTAAATTAAACCTTCATAATACCTTCTCAGGAAACACGTGGCAACTTCGATTGTAGAGTTATCGACTTATCATTATCACTTTTTTTTAAAGAACTTGTGAGTTTCGTGCTCTAGATATTATCGAACGTTATTTTTACTTAAAATGTGAACTTTAATTTTCAATTTAGTTGAAATATTGATAACATATTTTTCTCCATAATGAGTTCACAGAAATATTTTACCCAAAAAGGTGAAGTTAATTTTGAGAATTTCGCAGAAATATTTTAATTGATTTATTAATTTTAAATTTGTTAATAAATTAAGAGAGGAAAAAAAATTTGAGGAATTTTTTCACATATTTCAATTATTTTTAGATACTTATTGTAAATAATGTTACAATTTTAACATATATATATATATATATATATATATATATATAAATATATATATATATATATATATATATATATATATATATATATATATATATATATATATATATATATATATATATATATATATAAAATACTATATATATATATATATATATATATATATATATATATATATATATATATATATATATATATATATATATATATATATATTATATATAAATAATAATATATGTATATATGTATATATATAATATAATAATAT
>JABUQX010109250.1:17500-20000 GCA_015478945.1 Trachelipus rathkii
TTATTAATTTTAAATTTGTTAATAAATTATGAAACCGAGAAAATATTTGAGAATTTTTTCGCATATTTTAAAATTCTTTTGTTATTTATTGTAATAATGTTAAAATTTTTAATGCATATATATATATATATATATATATATATATATATATATATATATATATATATATATATATATATATATATATATATATATATATATATATATATATATATATATATATATATATATATATAATATATATATATATATATATATATATATATATATATATATATATATATATATATATATATATATAACAGAAGGCGACTCCTGCACTCGTGCTACTCGTGCTCAGCACGAGTTGACATTATAGAAACGATCTATTTTTGCAAATTTCATAATGTTACGATAATATTCTCTTATTTTTTTGCGAAAGTTGGTCAAATAAATGAAATTATTACATAATAAATATAAAAGATTATGCAAAATTGAAACGAAAAAGGGAAGAATAGCCGCTATTAAATAACGCTTTTAACACATTAAAAATAGCACTAATCCGTGCCCAAAGCAATTGGCGGATATCGTATCTGTGAATTTATAGTATAAAATTGTTTATAAATACTATGTTTATAAATGATATGTTTAAATACTATGCATAATAAATAATATTTTATAACAAAAAATATTTAATAAAACAAATAAAATAATAAAAATATTACTAAAATACTTTAAAACAATAGAAGAAAAAGGATAACTTGAAATATTATTAAAGTTAATCATAGAATCAACAATAGAAAACGATTTAAATAAAAAAATGTTTTAATGGGAGTAACTCAAGTATTTAATTATATATATATATATATATATATATATATATATATATATATATATATATATATATATATATATATATATATATATATATATATATATATATATATATATATATATATATATATATATATATATCAGGGGGCGCTTCAGCAGTCAAACCGTAATCCGGATTGCAACTGGATGTTGTAAATGTTACAAAGTAACATTTTGCAACATTTGGTTTTTCGGCGTTTTTGACGCTTGATGCGTCAAATTAGGGATTTCTGATATCGGCAAAGCGTTTTCCGAGGTAGGCTACTCCATTTAGGCTAGCCCCAAGCCACCTGAACTGCACCGGTTTGCCCGTTGCACCGCACCGCTCCGTGCCCCGCCGTGTTTCGAAGTTTCGAATAACCAAGTCATGCTGGTCACTGACTAGGGATTTGTCCCGAACTGCGGAGAAGTTAGGTGATTTTTATCCATCGGTAGCACTGCACGTCAATGACGGTGGCTCGTCTTCAGGAAATCGCCTGATGATGGCACGTCCAAGGCTATGAAGTCTGCCTCCAACTCCCGGAAGAGTTTGGATCCGAGGTGTTTTCAACGCTGTGAAGCCTGCTTTCTAGATCTGGTAGACCTCTTTCAGTGGCTTTGAACGTGAACTCTGGGGATTGTCCCTATGAAAAAATCACCAAACTTCTCGTCAGTTCGGGACAGCTCCCTAGTCAGAAGTTAACATGACTGGTCATTCGAAATTGAAAGCCGCGGCGGCAGGGGCTGAGCGATGCGGCTCACAGTTCACTGGGCCTTGAGACTAGGCTAAACGCGCGCGACCTCAGAAAAAACTTCGCCCGTGTCACAAGCTAATTTGACACCTCAATCAAAAACGCCGGAAAAAAATGTTGCAAAATGTTGCTTTGCAACAGGTTGCAACTTCCTGATTACGGTTAGGCCCCTACTATATATATATATATATATATATATATATATATATATATATATATATATATATATATATATATATATATATATATATATATATATATAGAAGAGAGAAGAGAGAGAGAGAATCCTTTGGTTAAGGTCTTGCCAATGAAGTGCAAATTTACTCACGGTTTACCCTAAAGCAGGGTGTCAAACTTATTTACCGTGGAGTGCCACACTGACTGCAAAACAGTCCTCGTTTACCGCAAATGTTTATATATATAAATATATATATATATATATATATATATATATATATATATATATATATATATATATATATATATATATATATATATATATATATATATATATATATATATATATATATATATATATATATATATATATATATATATAGATGGATTTATATATATATATATATATATATATATATATATATATATATATATATATATATATATATACATATATATATATATATATATATATATTCATATATATATATATATATGTATATATATATATATATATATATATATATATATATTAGTGATGGACCGGATGTCAAAATTTGACTGTTTGCGGATGCGGATGCGGATGCGGATCTTAAAGATGATGCGGATGCGGATCTTAAAGATGATGAGGATGCGGATGCGGATGCGGATGCGGATCTTAAAGTAGATGAGGATGCGGATGCGGATGCGGATGCGGATGTTTACTCTTTGAAGTTTTTTGTTAAAAAATTATATATATA
>JABUQX010109250.1:25000-40350 GCA_015478945.1 Trachelipus rathkii
TATAATAATAATAATAATAATAATAATAATATGTATATGTAATAATAATAATAATAATATAATATAATATATATTATATTAATATATATAATAATAATAATAATAATAATAATAATAATATGATTATATAATAATAATAATATAATAATAATAATATATAATAATAATAATAATAATAATAATAATAATAATATGTAATAATAATAATAATATATAATAATAATAATAATATGTAATAATAATAATATATAATATATATAATATATAATGTAATAATATAATAATATATATATAATAATATAATATATATAATAATATATAATATATATATATATAATAATATGTAACAATAATATATATATATATATATATACAGTTATATATATATAATAATAATATATATATATAATATATAATAATAATAATAATAATATATATATAATATATATATATATATAATATAATAATATATATATATATAATATATAATAATATGTAATAATAATATAATATATAATATATAATATATATATATATATTTATAATAATAATATATATATGTAATAATAATAATATAATATATAATATAACTATAATAATATATAATAATAATATATATATAATAATAATAATATATATATAATAATAATAATATAAAAATGTAATAATAATAATAATAATAATATAATAATAATAATAATATATATATAATAATAATATATAATAATATAATATATATAATAATATATATATATTAATTGATTAATAATTTGAAAGTTCAAAATAAATTATCTTGAAAATTTTTAAATTGTCATGGGCTGCGCCGCATGTGAAAGCTTGATGGAGCGCGTTTTTGACACTCCTGCCCTAAAGATAGTTAAGAGAGAAATGTTCTTTGTACGTACATGATCGCAACCAAAATATTCTCTTTACAGACCAAAATTTTTTTTAGTGTGGAATAATGTTTTAATAATAATAAAGAAACGAGTGTGTATGCTACCGTCATCTAATTAAGCAGCAAGAAGTCGTAACACGTGTTAAAGAGGAAAGAGATCATAATCGGGTTCTGTGTTGATTTGGTGATGAGTGTGATACGATGAAATTGCAGACATCCATTTTTTTGTAAAAAAAAGGTGTTAAACCTCGATATTAGTGTACCACCAACCGTTTTGGTTGGTGTGGTAATAACTAATAACTAATAGGTCAGACTATCTTCCATGGTCAACCATGGACCTTTCAACAGGATTCAGCAATGACACATAAAACAATGTCTACTCAATCTTGTCTAAGGGACAAGGTCCCCCATTTTATATATATATATATATATATATATATATATATATATATATATATATATATATATATATATATATATATATATATATATATATATATATATATATATATATATATATATATATATTATTACGAAGGAGAGAGAAACTGAAACGCAATATATTTTGTAAAAAATCAAAAAACCTTGAAATCCAGAGAGATTCTCTTATTTTCTTTTAAAAGAAGAATAAATCGGTAAAGTTTGTTGTTTTCTTTGTTTTTTGGGAGAGAAGGGAGTATTGAGAGGGGGTTAGAGGGAAATGCGATGAAACGGTGATGAAAAGGATTGTTTTTACTCGTTTGTTGCAGATTTCATCAAAGTTTAATTAAATAAAAAAAGGAAGGGGAAAAAACATCAGATTAATCAAACTCTTCTCGCAGCACATTCATTTAAGTCTCGATAGATAGAACCTTTTTAATGCTACTACTACTACTACTACTGCTGTAAATATTTTTTCTACTTTAAATTAGATATGCATACGATTGACCTTTTGTTTGTTACATGATTTTATTCTTGTTTTTCTTGTTATTTTTATTACTGGTAGTGATTTTTTTATTCTTCACTTGTTGATGCTGTTGTTGTTTTTGCAATTGATATATTTTTATTTTTTATCATCATTGCCTTTCATCCTTTCATCGTTTTCCTTTAGATATTTTTATCATAATTTATCTTACATCATATTTTCCTCTTGTTGTTGTTGTTGTTGTTGTTGTTGTTGTTGTTGTTGTTGGGGGTGTTGTTGTTGTTGTTGGGGGTGTTGTTGTTGGGGTTGTTGTTGTTGTTGTTGTTGTTGTTGTTGTTGTTGTTGTTGTTGTTGTTGTTGTTGTTGTTGTTGTTGTTGTTGTTGTTTTTGTTGTTGTTGTTGTTGTCGTTGTTGCTGTTGTTGTTGTTGTTGTTGTTGTTGTTGTTGTTGTTGTTGTTGTTGTTGTTGTTGCTATTATTATTATCATTATTTTTATTATAAGTTTTACTTTTTGCTTCCAATTCCTTAAATATTTTCTTCTGATATTCATTTAATTTCCTTAATATTAATCTAGAGAATAATTTGCAAAGAAAGTAAGATGCATATTTATATTTATTAGATCCTGACCGGTTTCGTCCGTAAACCTCGGAAATCTTCAGAGTTTCGATTCTAACAATTGAATGAATTATTTTAACACTAGATTTAAAAAATTAAAATTACAAATTAGATTTTAGATTATAGCAATTCATATTATATTTAACTTAAGGGACAATACGTTGAACTTTATGTTAATGTCTGGATTTAGATGTTTTATGTAATAAGCCTCAGCTATTTTCAGTTTTTGGGCTTCACATGAGGAGTGAAAAATTTTAAATGATTTTGAAATATCAGGTACAGTTGTCTTGTTATGCTCAGTGAATAAATGTTCGTATATTTTACTGGGTTTAAAGCGGTGCTGGTATGCCCTATCTGTTAATCTATTAGTCGTGCAACCAATATACGTCGACGTACAGTCAGACTCGGGACATGCGAATTGGTACACGACATGGGGATTAACTGAAAGGTTATTCTTAGTTGAGAAGCAGGAAGAAAGTTTTGGCAATTTCTTAGATAAGCAGGCAATAAAAAGTACTTGAACGTAAAACGTACTAAAATGTTGCTAGGATGTATAAATTGTTCCAAAATATTTATATAAAAATATAGTGAAGCAAAATTATTTTAAAAATATGTTCCTTTTATAAAAGATTATAAAATAAGGAAAAGCCTCACTCTATACATAGCTTATCATTCAATATTTTAAGATTACCAATGTTATTTAATTAATTTCTAGTGACGTAAGAATTATTGCTGCTGTTAAATGTTTTCAGATAACTAATTTTATTTAATTATTATTATTATTATTATTATTATTATTATTATTATTATTATTATTATTATTATTATTATTATTATTATTATTATTATTATTATTATTATTATTATTATTATTATGGTGAAACTAAAGAAGTTACCCGCATGATATCTCGAAAACTAAGATAGATACAAGAAAACTGATAACATATATGGAATTAGCGTATGAAATTTGTATGGAAAATGGAAAAAATTATTTTTTATTTATTTTTTTTTATATCTCCAAAACTACGATAGGTACAAGAAAACTAATAACATATTTAGAATCAGCGCATGAAATATGTTTTGAAAAAAGATTTTATTTTTTTTTAACTAAAAGAATACCCCAAGGGTAAACCGCAAAGATGCAAAGAGTCGGGGTCTCTCGGCCTCCTGGGGGACGACGGGGTTGGACTATTTCCCCCCCTCTGTCCCACCGTCGGCTCGAGCCCCCTAAAAAATATTTATACGCTGATTCCATATATGTTTTTAGTTTTCTTCTGCCTATCGTAGTTTTTGGAATAAAAAAAAATCCATTTTCCATACAAATTTCATACGCTGATTCCATATATGTTATCAGTTTTCTTGTACCTATCTTAGTTTTCGAGATATCATGCGGGTAACTTCTTTAGTTTGGCCATTATTATTATTATTATTATTATTATTATTATTATTATTATTATTATTATTATTATTATTATTATTATTATTATTATTATTATTATTATTATTATTATTATTATTATTATTATTATTATTGTACTAAATATTTGTAATAAATTCATATATTTGAAAGAATTTTCTTTTCTTAAAATCAGTGAAGCAATATAATTTATAAATCAAATTAGAACGCAAAAGCAAAATAATAGCCTCACACTATTCTTAGCTTAACTCAACAAATTGCACTGCAAAGGTGTCAGAAATTCTAAAAAAAGTACCAAAATTATCATTGCCTGCTTATCTAGGAATTGGCCGAAAGTTTTTTTGTTTTGTGGTTTTGTAATGCAAAAGACTTTGATAAAGAGGAAAAATGCCTACGCGGCATTATTAACGCCCATATTAAATCTACAAGTAATTCAAAAATCACAGTTAAACTATACCACAAAACAAGAAAACTTTCTTCCTGCTTCTCTACTAAGGATACCCTTTCAGTTAATCACCATGTCGTGTACCAATTCGCATGTCCCAAGTCTGACTGTACGTCGACGTATATTGGTTACACGACTAATAGATTAACAGATAGGGCATAAAACCCAGTAAAATATACGAACATTTATTCACTGAACATAACAAGACAACTGTACCTGATATTTCAAAATCATTTAAAATTTTACACTCCTCATGTGAAGCCCAAAAACTGAAAATAGCTGAGGCTTATTACATAAAGCATCTAAATCCAGACATTAACATAAAGTTCAACGTATTGTCCCTTAAGTTAAATATAATATGAATTGCTATAATCTAAATCTAATTTGTAATTTTAATTTTTTAAATCTAATGTTAAAATAATTCATGCAATTGTTAGAATCGAAACTCTGAAGATGTTCGAGGTTTTACGGACGAAACCTTTCTTTTGATCCTATCAATATAAATATGCATCTTACTTTCTTTGCAAATTATTCTCTAGATTAATATTAAGGAAATTAAATAAATATCAGAAGAAAATATTTAGGAAATTGGAAGCAAAAAGTAAAACTTATATTAAAACAAAAGCTGATGTAGAATTTCTACATTATTATTATTATTATTATTATTATTATTATTATTATTATTATTATTATTATTATTATTATTATTATTATTATTATTATTATTATTATTATTATTATTATTATTATTATTATTACACTAGTGAACAACATTTTTCTGGCATAAGGTTTTCCCAACGGTTTTAAAGTAATTCTGGGATGCTGCTTCCAAATTTGTCATTGATTTTTGTTTATCACATCAGGGTTTGGAGATATCATATATTGCACTTTTAAATAAACAGCAAATTTATGTTAATTTCTTGAAAAGCTGGACAGATTTGCAGACAGGAATAAAGTAAGATACAATATACAATAATAATATTATTATTATTATTATTATTATTATTATTATTATTATTATTATTATTATTATTATTATTTTATTATTATTTTTATTATTATTATTAAATTATTACACTGGTCAACAACATTTTTCTGGCATAAGGTTTTCCAACGGTTTTAAGGTAATTCTGGGGTGCTGATTCCAAATCTGTCATTGGTTTTTGTCTATCACATCAGGTTTTTGAGATATCACATATTGCAGTTTCAAATAAACAGCAAATTTATGATCATTTTTTGAAGAGCTGAACAGACTTACAGACAAGAATAAGGTAAGATACAATATACAATAATAATAAAAAATACATTTAATGATTCGTAGCACAAAGTTGTGATAATGAATGCATATAAATGTGAGTGAATGCTTATTACCATTTTAGAATTGACATGTGAAATTAAGGAAAATATGTACAAAAATGTAAATTGACAATAGTGATGTTACATTTGCATAAACGACCTCTTCTTTGACGATCTCCGATGTACAGCTTGTGGAATGTCTCTCATCAAGGACCAGCAGTAATCTGCCATCATGTTGGTGTCCCATCGGCCTTGGTAGCGTTCTTCCATAACTTTAATGTCTTGATGAAAGCGTTCACCTTGCTCTTCGCTCACGTGACCCAAGTTCTCTGGAAAGTCGTCCAAGTGACTATGTAAGTAGTGAACTTTGATGCTCATTCTACATCCAAGTGCTTGGAAACTCAAGAGCAGCTCCTCCACAATCTCTCGGTAGTTGTCCGCTTTCCTGTTCCCAAGGAAATTCCGTACCACATCAGAGAATGCATTCCAAGCTCTAGCCTCTGCCGCAGTCATTGTTGTAACAAAGTGTGGATCCCTGATGAGTTTTCTTATTTGAGGGCCATCAAATATTCCTGCCTTTTTCTTCTCGGCACTGAGACTTGGAAAGATTGAAAAAATATAGCTGAAGCAGTCTCCAGTGTGATCAAGAGCTTTGACGAATTGCTTCATTAACCCAAGTTTTATGTGCAGTGGGGAAATACAATTTTATTCCTATCAACCAGAGGCTCATTCTTGATGTTCTTGTCACCAGGCGTCAAACTGATTCTTGGTGGCCAGGTCTTTGTCACCCAGTGTTCTAATGTAGCCCTACTGTCCCAGTAGCACAGGAAACAAGGGTATTTGGTGTAACCTCCTTGCTGCCCCAGCAGAAAATTAATCATTTTCAAATCTACACAAATTAACCATCCATGAAGATGGTATTGCAATCTATCCAGAATTTTCTTGATGTAGGCATACTCTTTTTTTATTTGTACCATATATATTTATGTTGTGCAGTGACACACATTTCGAACGTCTTTTACTACTGTCAATAAAAGGTCCCCATTCACTTGAATCATATGCGAGAAATCCCATATTGAGAAGAATCCCTTCAACATCATTACAATAAACAAGTTGACCATCTGAATGGAAGTACTTTCGCAGTGCTGCTTCTCTGTTACGATAAAAGGAGACACTAGTGCCAGGTCTGAGTATTCCTTTCTCTTTCAGCCTGGAAGCCAACAATTCAGCAGACTGCTTTGGCAAATACAAATCTCTTACCAGATCATTCAATTCAGGCTGACTAAACATAGCAATTGTATCAGAATCTGCAACAGATGGCGTATATTCGGTCAGAGCATCATCTCATCTGTAGAAGGTAAACTGATATTTTCAACATCAATCTCCAGTAGCTCAGTAAATACAGGCACAGGTATTTCCTCACAGTGTTCAACTGGTCGTTTGGAAGATGGGATATTTGGGTATTGTAAGTGGTGTTTGTTTGTCTTATTGAAACCTTTTACATTGACAAGGCAGAAGTAGCAGTCATCCAAATGGTTTGTTGGTTCTCTCCAAACCATTGGCACACCAAATCTCAGCTTAGCATTCTTTCCTTTAGACCATGATCGCAAAGTTTCAACACACGTTTTGCACACTTTGTGAGGAGCCCAATATTTGTCTTGGTCTCCCAGTCCTACTTTAAAGTAGGCAAGATACACCCTCTTGACAAAGGTATTAATGTTGCGCCTTTGATCCTGCAAAGTGAAGCTCCACAGATGTAGCAGAAGATATATGTGTCATTACGGCATCTCCTTCTTTCGGATGTTGTAGCCATTGTTAGATCACAACCTGCAAATGAAAAATATTACATAAATTGTGATATGTGCATAAAATGATTGTAATATGTAATAATGTAATAAATTGTGAAATGTACATAAAATGATATTAATAAACACACTATTGTCCAAATACAACACCATCTTTTATCACTAAAGCAGTCACTGACTCGCAACAACTTGCAATCATCAGTGACAAAGTGTTAATTTCGGGTAAAATCCATGAAAATGGGGTTTGCCGATTGCATAGAAATGGGATGTGATAAAGCAAATCTGATATCACATTTTGAATCAGTACCCTCGAATTAGTATAAAACAGATGGAAATGTCTACGCTAGAAAAAAATATTTTTGTTTTTATAGACCAGAGTAATAATAATAATAATAATAATAATAATAATAATAATAATAATAATAATAATAATAATAATAATAATAATAATAATAATAATAATAATAATAATAATAATAATAATAATAATAATAATGAATAAGTACATTCCTAACTTGTGAATATTGAAATAACTGTAAAGGAGTTTATTATAATATAGGTATGGAATGGGAACAGATTGTGGAAGGAAGGTTCATCAGGTAGTTTCAGCAAACCTTATAAATCATAAAAAAGGTTAAAATATAGGCAATAGGGTCTAAAATGACTCACCAACTCCCACCTCCATAACCAACATTAACTATTCTTAAAGGCGGCTCCAAACATGTGGAGCTCGTGGAACCCTTTGCCAAACACCCCATGTGTGTATGGGCCATTTTTGGCAGAGCTTTGCTCATTTACTTGGTTTGCCAAATGCACAAATCTTTTCTATCGCTTGTGGAAAAGATTTGTGTATTCTGGCAAACCAAGCAAATGAGACAAAGCTTGCCAAAATGACCCATACACATATTGGATGTTTGGCAAAGGGTTTGACAAACTCCTCACGTGTGGAGCCGCCTTAAGCGGAAATTTAAGATATTCGAAATTTCAAAGGTTACTCCCCTCTAAACTCTATAAAAAATATAATCATAGAATATTTAAAAGAATCATTAACAACTAAAGAGAAGAAATAAATTATTGCGTGTGTCTTCTTGGAGTAGAAATTAATTTTTAGAAAGTAAAATCTATTTCAGAAACACGCGAAGAGAAATTACAGAATAAACTTAAAATTAACGATAAAATAATCCAGTGAAATAGGTATTGGATCTGTAATAAACTTAACTTATAAGTATACGCATGATATAAAAAAGTCAATATCAGATGAAAAATGCAATCATGTACTTATAAGAGTTATTTATAGGCCTTAATGTGCTATTAATTTTTTTGTATTTAATAATAAACGCTAAAATAGATTAATTTTATCACTACCTTTATTGAAATTACTCTTATGTTATGATTTAATTTTAGTGCATATGCATAGTCACACGCTCACGTTTTTGGCTGACTTACAAAAAAATGCCCTAAGGCCTAATTTTACTGTAATACAACCTATTTTTGATTTTATATAATCAAACGTTCAGACCACTAAATCAAACCTTGATAATATCTTCTCAGGAAACATATGGCAATTATTCGTTTTGTAGAGTTGCCGACTTATCATTATCAATTTTTTTTTAAATAAAGTGTGTGTTTTGTGTTCTAGTTATTATCGAAGGTTATTTTTTACCAAATGAACTCTAATTTTAAATTTCGTTGAAATGTTGATATATTTTTCTCCATAATCCATTCTCAGAAATATTTTACACAAAAGGGCGAAGTGAGAATTTGAGAAAATTTCGCAGAACCTTTTTTATTTATTATTTATTAATTTTAAATTTATTAATAACTAATGGGTTAGTAGCGTAACTCCTCCCCAATTACAAATTGTTTTTTCTTTAGCTGTGTAATAACATCTTGTTCATCCATAACTGATCTATAATAATCTATATATATATATATATATATATATATATATATATATATATATACTAAAATATATATATATATATATATATATATATATATATATATATATATATATATATATATATATATATATATATATATATATATATATATATATAATAGCGAGTATTACCAAAACGAATTTAAACATTTTAAATAATTTATTAGCCAACTAGTTTCGGGTAAGAATACTTCTTCCCATAATGATAAAACTTTAAACAAAAATATTATAGAAAATTAATAATAATTAAAATAATATAAAGTTAAAATAAATAAGTCATATAGATAAATAATTACAATATTATATAGTAAAGAGTTCTAGATTTAAACAAAATCTCACTTCAATATTAAAAGACTGTTAAAATTTTGATTTTCATTTAAGGTCGGTTTGAGATGCCAAATATATAAGGATTCTAACAACTGAAGATCGGGTTCCTCAGTTTGGGACAATATTCCAAAATTGGTATATAATATATATATATATATATATATATATATATATATATATATATATATATATATATATATATATATATATATATTAACTCTATATATATATATATATATATATATATATATATATATATATATATATATATATATATATATATATATATATATATATATATATATATATATATATATATATATATATATATATATATCGCAATCAAAATATTCTCCTTACAGAAGAAAAAATCTTTTTCGTGGAAGAATGTTTTAATAATAACAAAGAAAACGAGTGTGTATGCTATGTCTGTCTCTTAATTAAACAACAGAGCTCGTATCACGTGTTATAGAGGAAAGAGGTCATCATCGGGTTCTATGTTGGTTTGGTGATGAGTGCGATGAGATGAGGTTGCAGACATCCATTTTTTATGGAAAAAGTGTTAAACCTCGATGGCCCTATACCACCAGCCGCTTTGGTTGGTGCGGTAAGAACCACTATGCAACGACATCTTTGATAGTCAACCATGGGCCTTTCAATAGGATTCAGTAACGACATAAAATTTTGCCTACTCTAGCTTGTCTATGGGACAAGGTTCTCCATTATATATATATATATAATATATATGTATAATAATAATATAATAATATATATATATAATATATATATATATATATATCTATAATATATATAATAATATAATAATAATATATAATAATAATAATAATAATATAATAATAATAATAATAATAATAATAATATATAATAATAATATATTATATATATATATATATGTATATATAATAATAATAATAATAATAATAATAATAATAATATTAATAATAATAATAATAAATAATAATATAATAATAATAAATAATAATATAATATAATACTAATATATAATAATATGGTGTATATATATGTTTAATAATAATATAATATGTAATAATAATAATATAATATAATAATAATAATAATAATAATATATGTATGTAATAATAATAATAATAATATATAATATATATATATAATAATAATAATAATAATAATATGTATATATTTTATATATATATATATATATATATATATATATATATATATATATATATATATATATATATATATATATATATATATATATATATATATATATATATATAATATATATATATATATTTATATATATATATATATATATATATATATATATATATATAATATATATATATATATATATATATATATATATATATATATATATTTAGTATATATAATAATAATATATATATATTAATATGCAGGATGTCATTTTTTCGCATCCGCTGATGCGGATGCGGATGCGGATGCGGATGTTTGATTTTAACATCCGCGGATGCGGATGCGGATGTTTGATATATATATATATATATATATATATATATATATATATATATATATATATATATATATATATATATATATATATATATATATATATATATATATATATATATATATATATTTCGTTTTAGCCACAATCTATTAATATAATTGTTACCAGGGTGCGGGACGGGACCCAACTCAAATGCACCCCACCAACTTCTTTCCCCAACCTCCGACCTTAATGAAAGAGAATTTACAATGGATTATATACTTTTTGCACTAGTATTGAAATTCAAATATAGGAAGGTTGTGCTTGAGAAACATCAATTTTCTGCCTTTTCTGCTGAGAGTCTGTTTCTCTTTTCATCATATATTAGCCCAGCATTGCTAAATACATTCTCACTTGGAACACTAGTTGGAGGACAGGCCAAGTATTTCCTTGCAAGTTTACTTAAGCATGGGTAAACATTTTGCTTAACTTTCCACCAACTGATAGGATCATCATTTGTATCTAGTCGTTTTTCTTGGTGATAGTTTTCAATCAATTTGCACTACATCTTTTGGTAATGCGTGTGTTTTTTCATCACTACTGGACTGTAGAAATTCTTCCAGTGAATCTGTTATTGATTTACTTGTAGAATGTGTTGGTTCTGTAGATTTCGTTTTTTCCTTTTAATGGGTGGCGAATTAATAGACTGTTCGGAATGAAGTTTTTCAACTGCAGCACAAAGTGATGATTTAACTTCTTCTAATTTTGTGTTACAAAAAAACTTGCCTTTATAACGGGGATCTAAGTAAGTTGCAATAGTATGAAAGTCATTAATTTCCACAGAACCAAAGCGTTTTTCTTGCTCTAGTTTTATTATATCTTTCATTTTTTTTTCAAAACGTCATCATTTTCATTTGAAGATGGTTCAAAATGCTTCCTTAGCGTTGAGATTAAAGGTATTACATCGGAGACAGAAGCTGTAGAGGCGCTGATTTTTTTTGGCATCCAATGTCATGTGGCTCTGTTGACTCAAATTATTATGAACTTCAGGCTGTGAGATCATGAGTTATCATTACACAGTTGAGTCGAGTCCCATGTCTCTCATTTAAAGTTTGCGTTCAGATTCATCTTAAGTATTTTTATTATAAAATTCTTTATCAAATCTCGAGTAAATATCGCACCCATATTTGCGGATGCAGGTGCGGATACGGATCTTTAATAATAAAGTGCGGATGCTCCGCGGATGTTACCTGTCACTAATATATATATATATATATATATATATATATATATATATATATATATATATATATATATATATATATATATATATATATATATATATATATATATATATATATATATATATATATATATATATATATATATATATATATATTATTTACGGAGGGGAGAGAGAGAGTAAGCGAAACTCAATATAGTTTGTGAAAAGAACAAACGAAATCCTGAGAGATTCTCTTATTTTGTTTTAAAAAGAGAATAAATCGGTAAAGTTTTTCTTGTTTTTTTCTCGTTTTTTTAGGGGGGAGGGAGTCTGGAGAGGGGATTAGGGGGGAAATGCGATGAAACGGTGATGAAAAGGATTGTTTTAACTCATTTGTTGCAGATTTGATCAAAGTTTAATTAAGAAAAAAAAAGGAAAGGGAAAAAACATCAGATTAAGCAAACTCTTCTCGCAGCACATTAATTCAAGTCTCGATAGATAGAACCTTTTTGATGCTACTACTACTACTGCTACTACTACTACTACTACTACTACTACTACTACTACTACTACTGTAAATATTTTTCCTACTTTTAATTAGCTATTTAAAGTAAAATAATATATGCTTGCGATTGATTAACCTTTTTCTTTCATGCATAATTTTATTTTCTTGTGTTTCTTGTTGTTATTATTGGTAGTGTCTTTTTTATTCTTTCTCTTGTTGATGTTGTTGTTGTTGTTTTTGCAGTTGATATATTTTTTTATTGCCATTGCCTTTCTTCGTTTTTCTTTAGATATTTTGTATATAATTTTTCTTAAATAATATTTTGTTGTTGTTGTTGTTGTTGTTGTTGTTGTTGTTGTTGTTGTTGTTGTTGTTGCTGTTGTTAATTATTATTATTATTATTATTATTATTATTATTATTATTATTATTATTATTATTATTATTATTATTATTATTATTATTATTATTATTATTATTATTATTATTATTATTATTATTATTATTTTTATTACACTTGTCAACAACATTTTTCTGAAATAAGGTTTCCCAACGGTTTTAATGTAATTCTGGGATGCTGATTCCAAATCTGTCATTGGGTTTTGTCTATCACATCAGATTTTTGAGATATCACATACCGGACTTTCAAATAAACAGCAAATTTATGATTATTTTTTGAAGAGCCGAACAGACTTACAGACAAGAATAATGTAAAATACAATATACAATAATAATGAAAAATACATCTAATGATTCGCAGCACAAATTTGTGTTAGTGAATGCGTATAAATGTGAGTGAATGTTTATTACCTTTTTAGAATTGACATGTGAAATTAAGGAAAATATGTGCAAAAATGTAAACTGACAATAGTTATGTTACATTTGCATAAACGACCTCTTCTTTGAAGATCTCCGATGTACAGCTTGTGGAATGTCTCTCATCAAGGACCAGCAGTATTCTGCCATCATATTGGTGCCCATCGGCCTTGGTAGCGTTCATCCATAACTTTAATGTCTTGATGAGAGTGTTCACCTTGCTCTTCGCTCATGTGACCCAAGTTTTCTGGAAAGTCGTCCAGGTAACTATGACAGTAGTGAACTTTGATGCTTTATTATACATCCAAGTACTTATAAACTCAAGAGCAGCTCCTCCACAACCTCTCAGTAGTTGTCCGTTTTCCTGTTCCCAAGGAAATTATGTACCACATCAGAAAATGCATTCCAAGCTCTAGCCTCTGCCGCAGTCATTGTTGCAACAAAGTGTGGAAACCTGATGAGTTTTCTTATTTGAGGGCCATCAAATAACCCTGCCTTTTTCTTCTCGGCACGAAGACTTGAAAAGATTGAAAAATATAGCTGAAGCAGTGTTTAATGTGATCAAGAGCTTTGACGAATTACTTCATTAACCCAAGTCTTATATGCAATGGGGGAAATAAAATTTTATTCCTATGAACCAGAGTCTCACTCTTGATGTTCTTGTCACCAGGCGTCAAACTGATTCTTGATGGCCAGGTCTTTGTCACCCAGTGTTTTAATGTCGCCCTACTGTCCCAATAGCATAGGAATCAAGGGTATTTAGTGTAACCTTCTTGCTGACCCAGCAGAAAATTAATTATTTGCAAATATACATAAATTAACCATCCATGCAGATGGTATTGCAATCTATCCAGAATTTTCCTGAATGTTGCATACTCTTCTTTCATTTGTACAGAGTGTCCTATTGGGAGTGAACCGTACATATTTCTGTCGTGTAGTAACAAACATTTCAAACTTCTTTTACTAAGGTCAATAAAAAGTCTCAATTCACTTGAATCATATGCGGGCAGTCCTATATTGAAAAGAATCCCTTCAATACCATTACAATACACAAGCTGACCATCTGAATGGAAGTACTTTCGCAGTGCTGCCTCTCTGTTATGATTAAAGGAGACACTAGTGCCAGGTCTGAATATTCCTTTCTCTTTCAGCCTGGAGGCAACAATCTTCGGTGGCTCAGTAAATATAGGCACAGGTCTTTTGTTATATTCTTCAACTCGTCGTCTGGAAAATGGGATACTTAGGTAATGTAAGTGGTGGTTGTTTGTCTTATTAAAACCTTTCACATTGACAAGGCCGAAGTAGTAGTCATCCAAATGGTTTGTTGGTTCTCTCCAAACCATTGGCACATCAAATCTCAGCTTAGCATTCTTTCCTTTAGACCATGATCACAAAGCTTCAACACACGTTTTGCACACTTTGTGAGGAGCCCAATATTTATCTTTGTCTCCCAATTCTACTTTAAAGTAGCAAGATACACCCTCTTGACAAAAGTATTAATCTTGCGCCTTTGGTCCTGCAAAGTGAATACCCAGATGGACGATGGATATCTTTGCATTACGGCATCTCTTTCTTCTTTCGGATGTTGTAGCTACTTAGTGAAGTTATGACGAAAACGCGAAAGCGTTTAATGATAAATGCGAAACGGTTAAACACCCACCTGATAACTGAACGAAGTACACATCG
>JABUQX010109251.1:0-30000 GCA_015478945.1 Trachelipus rathkii
AGTAATAAAAGCGTGTTCAAGCTCATATATAGATTTCTATAGTGTGTTAATAGCAAGGCATTTCTTTATATTTTGTCATCAATAGATACGAGTCATAGAACGTTCTCAGATAATTTGGGCTCTACTGGTAATTTAGCGTTGCGTGAGGTAGTCTTCTTTAGGCCCAAAACCGATAAGAGATTTGTTACAGGATTGTGAATTGTAGTTTATAAAGCGTAGCCAAGCTAGATTTATAGTTGTTTATGATTGTAATGCAAGGAATCTAAATTTGCTTTGTTAATATGTATTCATTGTTAGATCCGCTTTCAGATAATAATTTGGGCTCCTTGGTATTTAGGGCAACGGTTGTTTTGTGAAGGTATCTCCTGAGTTGACAACGATGAAAAATTTACAATTTTGATGTATGAATAAAGCGTAGTTCAAGCATGTATTTTATTGGTTATAATGCATTGTAATAGCAAGAATATCCTAGAATTTGGTTTTTCAATATATTCATGGCAGATCAGGTTTCAGGATAATTACATTAGTGGTCCTGTTAAATATTAGCATGGGTGCTACAGTAGTTACTAATAGGTTTATAGAAGTATTATTACCAATATTGATGTAGTGGATAAAGCGTAGTCAAACTCTATTTTATATTGTCATAATTGTGTTAATTTAGCAAGGAAATCTAGAATATGTTTAAGTATTGATGTTAGATCGGTCAGATAATAATTTGGGCTCCTAGGGAAATTAGGCAGGTGTTTGAGGACCTCTCTTGCACAACCTGTGAAAGATTTACAATTTGATTAGTTGATAAAGCGTAGTCAAGTTATTTATATTGTTTATATGTGTAAATGCAAGGAAATCTAAATTTGTTTTAAATATGTGGTCATGTGATAGATCGGTTTCAGACTCCTATAATTTGGGCTCTGTCATTTTATGATAGGATGTTTGAGGGTATCTCTGTAGCACACCCGTTGAAAAAACATTTTCAATTTATAATGTCGATAAAGCGTAGTCAAGCTTATTTTATTATTGTGTTATATGTGTATAGCAAGGAAATCTAAATATGTTGTTTTTGAATATTGAGCAGTTACCATCGGTTTTCAATATATTAATTAGGGTCCTAGGTAATTTGGCAGATGTTTGGGTACCTCCTTTTGCACAACCGTGAAAATTTACAATTATTATTTAGATGTAATATAAGCGTGTGAGTTATTTATATTGTGAATAATGTATTAATGGCAGGGAAATCTAGAATTTGTTTAGATATTGTATTCCAATGGTAGATCGCGGCGTTTCAATATATAACATTTGAGGTCCTACATGGTAATATTTAGGCCGTGTTGAGGTATCTCCTCTTCGCACAACGTAGAAAATTACATATATTAGATGTCTGAATAACAAGCGTAGTCGAAAAGTTATCTTTATAATGTTAATAGGGGTGGTACAATAGCAAAGGAAATCTAAATTTGTGTTATTATATGATTTCATGTTAAGATCGTTAGCATAATAGTTTTTGCTGAGGATCTTAGGTAATTTAGCCAGGGTTGGATTCAGATCCTTGCACAAACCGTGAAAAGATTACAGTTTGTAGTGTAACAGATGGTAGCAAGACTTACTTATTTTGGTGTATATGATGTATAGCAAGGAAATATCTAAATTGTTTTTGAATATAATGATTATTCAGTTAGATCGGCGTTTCAAATAATAATTTCGGGCTCCTAGGTATAATGAGGCAGGTGTTTGGGTATCGTCCTTTGCACACCGTGGAAAGCAATTTACAATGATTGATGTAGATGATAGAGGCGATGAAGTCGAAGCTATCAGATTCATATATTATTGTTATATGATACTAACAATAGAAGCGAAAATCTAAATTATGATTTTAATCTTGAAAGCGTTAGATCGGTTTCAGCTAAATAATGGACTCCCTAGGAGTTGTAGGCTGGTGTTTGAGCATTATCTTCTCTTTGAGTCAAACCGGTGACAAAAATTTACAAGTTTGACTGTGTGAAAGCGCTCTCAAGCACTTTATTTTATATGTGTAAAGAGAAAAAAAATCTAAATTGTATTTAATATGAATTCAGATGTTTGAGATCGAGGTTTCAGCTAATTCTTTTTCCTTTGAAAGCTGAAACATTATGGCAGTGTCTTTGAGGTAATCACCTGTGTCAAAACCCGATCACAAAAAGATTTACAGATTATGATGAATCAGTGCATCCAAGCGTAGCTCCAACCTCATTATTTAGATGTGTATAGTGGTCAATAGCAATGTAAAATTAATTTTGTTTATATCTGATATTTATGTTAGATCGGTGTTGCAGATAGAATTATTAAATTTGGGCCCTAGGTCAATTTAGCAGGTGTTGAGCTGGTAATCATCTTTGTCAACGTGAAAAAATTTAAGTTAATTTGATTGATGTGATGAAGCCGGTAGTCAGCTTAATAGCCATTGATACTACCACACAATTTCCTCAGAAATTCTACAATGTTTTTATTATGTATAATTATGTTAGATCGGGGTTTTCAGGAATTAATAATTTTGGGGCTCCTAGGTAGCATTAGCAGTGGGTATTGAGGGATCTGTTATTGTTAAAATAAATTAAAAGAATTTTACCAAAATTTAATGTGAGTATAAAAGACGGTCATGCTTATTTTAAGGTACGTTAGTGCTAAATTAGAGGAATCTAACAATTAGTTTATAATATGGGATTTGCAATAACTTGTACGGTTTCATATGATAATTTGGGCTCTTAGGTAAATTTAGGCAGTGTTGAAGAATCCACGTTGCTACAGACCGTAGGAAAAATTACATAATGACTGTAGTGTGCAAAAGCGTATCAAGCTTATTGTTATATTGTAATATTGACATGGGCGAGATATGGTAGCAATATGTGAATCTTATTATTTGTTTTGATATTAATGTATATACTATTATAACAAGTTCACACGCCAACGCGCGTTATCCAAGATAATTGAAATTTAGGCTCTAGTTAATTAGGCAGGTGTGTTAAGGTATCTCTTTGCAACGTATAAAACATTTCCGAACTATCGTTCTTAGTGTAGATTGATAAGACTGAGTCAGAAGTTATATTATATTTTATATGTAGTAATAGCATGGAATCTAAACTTTGATATAGTACTAGTTTATGTTAGAACATGGTTTAGATAGCATTAATTGGGGCTCCATAGGTACATCTAGCAGGCTTCGTTGAGTAGCTGCCTTGCAACGAGTGAAAATTGACAATGTTGAATGGTAGTGACTTAAGCGTAGTCAAAGCTGATATATCATTGTGTATAATGAGTGTAATAGCAAGGAAACTAAGTTTGTTTTAAATGTATCGAATGTTAGTCGGTTTTTCAGCTATCATATTTGGGATAATAGTTGTAATTTAGGCAAGGGGACGTAGTTAATATTGAAAGGCTAAATAGATGTGGTCGGTGGGCTAAAATATGTTTACTTGTATATGTATATATATGTGGAATAGCAAGAATCTAAAATTTGTTTATTTATATGTAGTCATGTTACATCGGTTCAGACTATAGTGTTGGGTCCTAGGGTAAATTTTATGGCAGGTTTTTCAGGATCTTCCTTTGCACAACACGTGAAAAATCACAAATTATATAATTGTAGTGTAAAAGCATGAGGTCAAGCTTATCTACCATTGTTATGTCGTGACAAATGCAAGGAATATGCTAAGTTTGGTTTTGAGATATGATTCATATGTTAGATCGGTTTAGATAAATAATTTTGGCTCCTAGTTATTTAGGCAGGTGTTTGACGGTATCCCTTGCACAACTCTTGAAAAATACAGTTTGATGTAAGTGATAGAGCGTAGTTTCAAAGCCATAGTTTATATTGTTATATGTGTAATAGCAAGGAAACTAAATTGTTATAATATGCTATTTCATGGTTAAGATCGCGTTTCACGATAAAATTTTTGTTCTTCCTAGTGTGGCAATTAGGCAGGTGCTTTGAGGGTATCTCTTTGGCCCGTGAAAAATTTCTACAATCTTGAGTGTAGTGATAAGAGGTGTCAAAGCTTATTTATATTTTATATCGTGTTAATAGCAAGGAAATTAAAATTTGTTTTTTAATATTGTATTTCATGTTTAGATTCGGTTTCAGATAATAAATTTGGGCTGCTAGGTTTAAAGATCTGAGGGAAATGCAAATATGCACAGAATAAAACGTGAAAATTTACAAATTTACGATTCATCACGAACTCATAGTTCAAGATTTATTTATTAGTTGCGAAGTGTGTAGAAAGCAAAAAAATCTAAATTATTGTAATCGTTAAATGAAATTCATGTCTAGATCGGTTCAGAAATAATTTGAGATCTTAAGGATAAATTTAAGGCCAGGGTGAATTTGACGGTATCTCCTAATTTGCACTAACCGTCAAAAATTCATTACCTATTTGATGTTGTAGTAAAGCGTAGTCAAATTCTTGGTTTATATTTGGTGATAGGTGTAAGAGCAAGTAAATTTAAATTTTGGTGTAATTGTATTTATGTTTAGAATCCGGTTTCAAGATACATAATTTGGGCTCGCTAGTAATTTTAGCACGGTTTTTGAGGTCATCTATATGGTACAACCATGATTTGAGACAAATGTAGTAACTTTGGATGTCTAGTGATAAAGCCGTAAATTCAGCTTAATTATATTTCGTTATATATGAACATACGCAGGAAATGTAACAATTTGCTTTTATATGTTTCATGTTCTATGATGTTAGTATTATATGCTCTAAGTTGTTTTCGTGGGAAGGCCGTAGAGGGTTTCTAATGCTGCAAACACCAGATAAAAATTATCAATTTTTGACATTTATTCTCGCATTGTCAGGTCAAGCTTATTATATATGAAGTTAATATATGTGTAATAGCAAGGAAATCTTAAATTTGTTTTACATATAGTATTATGTATAGATCCGGTTTCAGAGATATAATTGGCTCCTTTGGTAATTCTAGGCAGAGTGTCTGAGGAACTCCATAGTTGGCACAACCGTGAAAATTTTACATTTGAGTGTAGTGATAAAAGCGTACGGCTAAGCTGGCTATGTATAATTATTATGGAAATAGCAAGGACATTCTAAAATATGTTTTAAATATGTATTCCATGTTATAGATGCGGAGTTTCAGAATAGATTTTAAATTTGACTGAGTTAATAATTGGCAGTGATTTAATAGTATCTCTCGTTGCACAAACCGTAAGAAAATTTACAAGTTGATTGGAAGTGATAAGCGTAGGCAAACTTATTTATATTCTTTATATTGTGTAAATAGCAAGGGATAATCTAAAATTTGTAGTTTATATAAGCTATCATGTTAGATTCCGGTGTAGAAGAAATTGTTTGGCTCCTAGTATTTAACGGCAAAGAGTTGTTTGCACTGCGTCACTCCCTTTGCAACAAACCGTGAAAGAAATTTACCACATTTGAATCGTAGTGATAAAGCGTAGTCAAGTTAGATTTATATTGTTGCATTATGTGTAATAGCAGGAAACTCTAGAATCTCTGTTTTGATATCGTATTCATGTCTATTCGGCTTAGGTTCATAATTTGTGATCCTAGTTAATTTTAGGTGTTGAGCTATCCTCCTTGTGCACACGTGAAAATTTACATTGACTGTGTAATAAAGCGGTGAGCAGTTATTATATTGGTATGATAGTGACAATAAGCAAGGAGGAAATGCTAAATATATGTTTTTAATATTGTATTATTACATCGGTTATCAATAATAGTTTGGGAGTCTCCCTAGGTAACTTTAGCGGTATTCTTGAGGTATTCTCTTTGCAGCAACGTGAAAAAATTTACGAATCTTATGAATAGTGAGAAAGCGATAGTTCAAGCTTAATTTACAATTGTTATGTGTAGTAATGCAAGTAGAAATACTAAATTGTCTTTAATATTGTATTGCATTGTTAGTATCGGATATTTCAGAATAATATTTGGGCTCCTAACGGTAATTTAGGCTAGAGTGTTTGAGGTTATCTCCTTTGCAACAGAACCGATGAAAAATTTACAATTTGATTTAGGGATAAAGCGTAGTCAATCCATTATTTATTATTGATAATATATGTGTAATAGCAGGAAATCTTAAATTGTGTCTTTAATATGGTATTCAGGGTAGATCGGTTTCAGATATAATAATATTGGTGCTCCTAGCATTAATAGGCAGGTGTTTGATTTATCTCCTTGCGACAGCCTGTGAAATTTAACAATTTGACTTGTAGTGATAGAAGCGGGATCAAGCTATATTATCTCATATGTGTAATAGCAAGGGAATATTCTAAATTTTGTTTATATATGTATCAATGTGTAGAGTCGGTATTCAGACTAATAATATTCTAATCTAGGTATTAAGGCAGTGTTCTTTGATGTATTCAATTTGCACAACCGTAAAAAATATTTTACTAAGTTTGTGTAGTGGATAAAGCGGTAGTCAACTTATTATATATTGTGTATATGATTGTAAAGCAGCAGGACATCTAAAATTGTGTTTTATAATGTATTCATGTTATGATCTCGCGTTTCAGATATAATAGTATGTTGGGCTCTCTATATGTTAATTAGGCATGGTTTTGATGTTAACCTCCTTTCGCAAACGTGGAAAAAAAATTTACAGTTTTGTGCCGGTCATTTTTTTTTAACTACTATTGTTATAAGTTTAATAGCAAGGAAATCTAATATTTGTTAGATATGCTAGCATGTCTAGATCGGTTTCAAGTATAATACTTTGAGCATATGGAGTGTTGAAGTGATCTGAAGTATTCCTTTGCAAACCGTGAAAAAATTTACAATTCGATATTTTGTGATAAAGTCGTAGTGGAAACTATCATTTATATTCAGATCAATACAAAAATATCGGTTCTACAATTGTTTTATATATTAGTATTCATGTTTATTCGGGCAATGAAATAATTTGAGAGCTCCTATTGGGTTAATTTAGCCCCAGGTGTTTGTATGGTATCTCCTTTGCACAACCGTGAAAAATTTCACAATTGATGTAAAATAATAATAGCTAGTTCAGATTTATTTATATTGATTATATGATTGTTAAATTGCTAGGAAATCTAAATTTGTATTTAATATGTATTTCTTGTCTAGATTTCTTTCACCAGAAATAATTTTTTGGGCTCCTACGTTAATCTTAGGCAAGTCGTGAGTTTTACCTGTGAGAATCTGTTCCCATCCAAATATGCGAACGTAAAATTAAGTGGTCAAAGTAGGCAAGCTTATTATATATTGTTATATGTGTTATAGCAAGAGAAATTAAATTTTTTCTATGAATATTTATCATACATAGTAGATCGGTTTCAGATAAATAATTTGGGTCTCCTAACGTAAATTAAGGCATATGTTTGAGGTATCTCCTTTGACAACCGTGAAAAATTTACTAATTGATGTAGTGATAATAGCGTAGTCAGCTGTAATTGTATATTGTGATTACTGTGTAATAGCAGGAAATCTAAGATTTGTATAATATGATGGATTCATGGTTATAAGACGGTTCTCAGATTAATATTTTGGTTGGACTCCTTTGTATTTTGCAGGGTTTAGTACCTCCTTTGCAAACCGGTGAGAAATTCTTACAAATTTTGACTAAAAAGTTTAATTAGCGTTAGATCAGCGTAATTTATTTTGTATATGTTTAATACAATATAAAACTAAATTGTTTTAAATGATTAATTTTAGACTCTGCTTTTCAGATAATAATTGGGACTGCCTTGTCGGTATAGTTTGAGCAGGTGATTTGCAGGTACTCTACGTTGCTCATCAAACCTCGAAAAACTTACCAATTGATCTCATGTACGTGTTATAAAGCGTATCATGCTCTATTTATATATTGTTTAATTGTGTGAATAAGCAGGAAAATCTAATTTGTTTTAACTATAGATATTCATGTGTAGATCGTGTTTGCAGAATAATATTTGGGTTTCCTTATTAGTTTGAGAGGCAATTTATTATTTCACTTATGTTCTCGTATCACGCTTCAATATAGGTAATTTAGGGCAGGTAGGTTTAGATGGTAATCTTCCTGGTTGCTACAACCGGTAAAAACAAATATTACAATATCTATAGAGTCGAAAAATCGTTAGTAATTAATTATATGTAATATGTCTAATAGCAAATGGAAATCTAAATTTTATTTATAGATATTCAATTGTTAGACTCGGGTTTCCAAGATGATAATTCCGGTTGGTCCTAAGGTAATTTAGCAGAGTAGATTGGAGTCGCGGGTGTGTGCTAAACTCCGATTGAAAAATTATTTACAATCTTAGATTTGTGATTAAGCGTAGTAATAGCTTATTTATAATTGTTATATGTGTAATAGCAAGGAATATCTAAGGATTTGTTTAATAATGTATTCATGTTCTAGATTACGGTTTCAGATTATATCATTTTGTGGTTCTAGGTAATATTTAGGCAAGGGTTGAGGATCTCCTATTGCACCTAACTCTCTGAAACGAATTTACATATTTGATGAGTGTAAGCTTAGTAAGTCTATTATTATTGTTATATTGTGGTATATTTAGCTTTGACGAAGTATACTAATATGCTATCATTATGTGAGATACTCAGGTTTAGAGAATAATTTGGGCTCCTTAAGAGTTAAATTATGGCTAGGTATTTTTGACTGTTATCCTTCTATGCAGTCAGAACCGGTGATAAAGTTGACATTTTTATGTAGTGATGTAAACGCGGTAGTCCAAACTATTATTATATGTTGTTAATATGCTGTCATTTAGAAACGGAAATCTATGTTTTATTAATAATCAATTCACGTTACGATCGGGTTTCAGAATAATAATTTAGAGGTCCTAAGGTAATTTAGGAGTGTTTGATGGTTTAGATCTTCTTTGCACAATCATGGAAAAATTTACAATTTGATTGTGTGATAAAGCGTAGTCAAAAGCTTGTTTATAATGTTTTATGTGGAATAGCAAGGAATCCTAAATTCTTGTATTTAATATCGATATTTCATTGGTTAGATCAGGGTTTCAGATAATGATATTTTTGTCTGCGTAGAGTAATTTTAGCAGGTTTTTTGAGGTATCTCCTATGCGACAGACCGTGAAAAATTGACAAATTATGTTGTGAATAAAGCGTAGTACATCAGCATTTTATTTAATTGTTATATGTGAATTAGCAAGGTTTTCACAAATAATTGTCATTAAAACTCAACAGTTTGTGATCGGAGGCTTGAAAAATTGGGCTACTACAGGTGTTTAGAGTTATCCCTGTTGCTAACACCGTTGAATAACTTTAACATTTGATATGTTGATCTTAATAGCCCAAGCTTATTTATTTTTATATGTGTAATTAGTATTATGGAATCTAATTTATTTAAAAGTATTCAATTAGATCAGTTTCTAAGAGTATATATTTGCCTCATCCTACGATTTTAATTAGTAGTATTGAGGTATTCCTTGAACAACTGTAAAATTTACAATTATTGATCTTGGTAGCTATAAGCGATGAGTCATAACTTATTTTATATTTGTATTAGTGATGGGTGGAAATTAAGAGAAAATTAAAATTTTTGTCTTAGGAATAATCAAGACTTCGCATCAAAAAAGGTTGTATGTATAATCTTTAGTTTAAATTTAGCTAGTGCTTTTGAGGTATGCCCTTTGGCAATCCGTGAAAAATTATAGCGATATATTATGTAGAGATAAAGCTAGTCAAGCTTATTTATATCATTTATATGTGGTAATTAGTTGGGAAGTAAATTGTTTAAATTATGTATTCTGTTAGATCTTGTATTCATAAAAGTGTGGCTCCTATGTAAATTTTGGCAGGTGTATATTATTCATCGATTGTTGTGCATCACACCGTGTAATTATAATTATCAATTTGATGTAAGTTGATAAAGCTAATCAAGCTATATTTTCATATTCTTATATGTGGTATAGCAGGAAATCTAAAATATGTGGTCTTTATAATAGTATATATTTTGATCGGTTTCAGAGTAAGTATTGATGATTCGCTAGAAATAGGCATGGCTGTTTTGATTTATGCCTTTAGCTCTACAGCCGTGAAAAATTTACAATTTGCATTCTGTTGTATAAGTAGAATCAAGACTTTATTTAATGGATATAGTTCTTCTAGCAGGAATCTAATTGTTTGATCAGATGCTATATGGTTTAGATCGTTTTCAGGAAGAATTACTATAATCCCTAGGTAAATCTGACTAGTTATGTTGTTTGATGGTTTCCTTTCATACCCGTATATTAAAATTTTACATATGATTGATTGTTCATTTGTATAAAGCCTAGTCATACTTAATTATGATTGTTATTAGAGAATGCAAAGGATATATCTAATTTGTTTTATATGTATTCATCGTTATGATCGGTTTCAGATATAAATTTGGCTCCTATGGTAACTTTTAGGCAGGATGCTTGACAGTACTTACCTTGACACTAACATCGAATGAATAGTAAATTACAATTTGATTTAAGTGATAAAGCGTTCATAGTCGAAGCAGTTATATTGTTAATATGATGTAAATAAAGCAAAAGGAAATCTATTAAATTTGTATTAACTTATGTAAGTCATGTATGATAGATACGCTGTTGCAGTAATAATTGAGATCCTTTGGTAATTGTTTAGATGTATTAGGTGTTATTGAGATATTCCTTTCTATAATGCAGCAACCTTTGAAAATTACATTCTATATAGTAGTAATACGCGTAAGTCAAACTAGTTTTATATTGTTATATGTTAATAGCTAGCAATTAAAATTTGTTTTAATAACACTAACTAACATTTGTGTATTTCAAATAATATTTACAACTTGATACGCTTTTATTTAGCAGGTGATTTAATAATTGTCAGATTTAAAGCTTACACATATAATAAGTGATAAAGCCTAGTCAAGGCTATATTTATATTAGTTTATATGTGTATTAGCTAGAAAATCTAAATTGTGTTAAATGATCTAATATGATAGATCGGTTTAGTAAATAACTAGAAACCGAGATATTTTGCAGGTGTTTGACGGTATTATACCTTTGCACAACCGTGAAGAAATTATCCATGTTGACGTTCAGATGATTAATAATCGTTAAGTTCACAGTTTATTCTATATTTTTCTTAACTTATGATAATTGATAGTTTTAATTAGCAGGAAATCTAAATTTGTTTTAATAGTAGTAAAAAAAATAGATTTAATAGACTTATATTTGGGCTACAGGTAATTTATAATGCAGTGTTTGATTGGTTCTCTTTCAAACCGCTTGAAAAGAATCATTTACCTTTGAAGTGTATTAGATAACGCGCTAGCAAGCTATATATAGTTGTTATCATAGTGTAACTAGGCAAGTATATTAATCTGTTTTGCAATATGTATTTCATTGTATAGATCGGTTTTCGATATTTATTTGGAGATCCTTTGGTAGAGTTTAAGGCTAGTTTTGAGGTACCTCCTTTACCCGAAACGGTGAAAAATTTACCAATGATGTAGTTAATGCGTAGTCAGCTTATTTATTTTGTATATATGTGTAATAGCAAGGAAATCTAAATTGTTTTTAATATGTATTAATGTTAGATCTGTTTCGATAATAAATTTGGACTTTTAGTATTATTAGCAGTGATATCTGAGGTTAGCCTCCTTTTATAATCGAAAACTGTTCTTGAAATTACTCAATTTGCGTAGGTTATCAAGCGTTATAGTCAGCTCTTAGTTTATGTTTAAGATGTGATAAAATATCAGGAATTAATTTTTTTTTATATATATTCATGTAAAATTATAAAAAGTATTTGATTACGCCACTGCTCTAGGATAATTTCGCAAACAGTTTGAGGTAATCTCCTTTGCACAACCGTAAAAAATTTACAATTATGATAGTATGATACACGTTAGTTTACTTTTTAATTGTTATATGTTGGTGAATAGAGGAATCTATGTTTTTAATTGAGATTATGATTAGACTTTCTCGAGATTTTCATAATAATAAATGTTGAGATAATGCTCTAGGTAATCTGAGGCAGGTGTTCTTTTTGTTGAGTATTTGTTTCCTTTTGCACACAATCTATCCCCCTTGAAAATTTACATTTGATTCTTGTTAGTGATATCAGTATTATTCAAGCTTAAATTTATATATTTAAATATATGTTTATTATTATTTTATTTAGACAATTAGAATAATTAAATTAAATTGGTTTTAATATGTATCCATGTTAGGTATCGGTTTCGATAATTTGGGCCAGGTAATTAGCATAGTTTAAGGTAATCTCCTTTGCACAACCGTTTTTTAAAAAATTATACCTTTTATTTACATAGCGTAGTCAAGCTTAATTAGTTTTGTTATATGTGGAAATAGAGGAATAATCATAAATATTAATATTTCATATTATTTCATGTGCTAATCGTTCAAGATAGATTTGGGCTCTCTAGTACTTTAGGCAGATTTTGAGGTGTCTCTTTGAACCTTGAAATTTACCCTATCATTGATAATTTTCTGGTAATAAAGCGTATGTCAAGCCTTAGTTATATTGTTAGGTGATGCTGTAATAGCAGAAAGTTCAATATTTGTCTTTCATATGTTTATTTCATTGTTTAGATCGGTTTCTGATAATTAATTGGGATCTAGTTAATCTTTAGCAGGTGTTTGACGGTATCTCTTGCAGCAACGTTGAAAAATTTACAATTAATATAGTAGTATGAATAAAGCGTATAAGCTTATTTATGATTTATATGTGATAGCAGGATCTAATTTGTTTAATATGTATTCATGGTTAGATCAGTTTAGATAATAATATGGGCATCCTAGGTAATACACGAGTTTGGTTTTGATGTTATTTCCTTGCTCAGTACTTTGCTTCTCCTACATAAGACTTGCAAGCTTTATATTTGTCTATATGTGTAATAGCTTAGGAAATCTATAATTTGTTTTTATGTTTATGTTTAGATTCAGGTTTTCAGATATAATTTGTGCGCTCCAGATATATTAGGCAGCGTCTGTTTCGGTATCATGCACAACCGTGAAAAATATTTAGCAATTTATTATACGTGATCAAAGCGTAGGCAGCTTATTTTATTGTTATCATGTGAATAGAAGAATTAAATTTTTTTAAATTGTTATATACATGTTAGATCGGTATTCAGATAATTATATGTTCCATCAGGAATTAGCAGGTGTTGATTGATTTCTCTTAGCTACAGCCTCGTGAAAAATTAAATTTGAGTAGTTGATCAAAGCAGTATCAAGCTCTATTTTATATTTCCTTATGGTTAGCGCACAAGGAAATCTAAATTTTTTTAATATGTCTATTTTGATACATTTTCAGATAAATATTTCTAATTCCTAACCACTACACTATTGAGGTATCTCTTCTGCACAACCGTAAAAAATTTTACATTTTGATATTGATGATTTTATATTTAATACACGAATCTTAGTTTTATATATGTTATATGTGTAAATAGAATAACTGTAATTTTGCATTTAATATTGTATTCATGTTAGATCAGTATATCAGATAATTAAATGGCTGCGCTAGTATTTAGCAGTGTGAGGTCCTCCGCCACCGTGAAATAAATTATATCAGTTGTTGGTAATTTTCAGGATAAAGCTTAGTCTAAGGCTAGTCGACTCGTTAACGGAGGATATCAGACAAAGCGAAATATAAGTTTTAGGATAGTGTATTTGCATGGTTAGATCTGTTTAGAATAAATTTTAATTTGGGTTAGCTCGGTGCTAATTTAAGTATGGGTGTTTGGAGGGGTATGGTTTACGAACGTGAAAAATTACATTGATATACTTGATTATAAGCGTAGTCAAACCTTATTATTATGATAATGTGTAAAGCAAAGAAATTCTAAATTGTGTTAATATGTATTTGTATGAACGTGTTTCAGATAATATTTGAATGGCTCCTATGCTAATTTACATGTTTTAGTATCTCTGCACATCTGGAAAATTGTACATGGTTGATGTATGTGTAAAGCCTTGTCCAAGATCTATTTATATTGTATTATAATGTGTTTTAAAAATCTGGGAATCTAAATTTTGTTTTTAAATATGTTAATATATGTTAATCGCGGTTTAGATAATTTTGGGCTCCAGGTTCTTTAGGCGTGTGTTTGAGTATCCATCCTTGCACAACCGGAAAATTACAATTGGATGTATGTATAAAGCGTATCAAGTTATTTATTTGTGTATATGTGTTGAATGCAAGGAAATTTAAATTTGTGTTTAAATTGTTTCTTTGTCTAGTCTGTGTTTTCCAAGATGAAATAATGGCTCCAGGTATTTTAGGCAGGTGTTTGAAGGTAATTCTCTTGCACAACCGTGGAAAAATATACAATTTATTTATCGATTAAAAGCGAGCAGCTTATTATTATAATGTTATATTATTTATCAAGGAAATTTAAATTTGTTTAATATTTAATTTCATGTATAGATCGTTTCAGATAATTAATTTGACATCTGGTTAGTTTAGGAGGTGTTTGAAGGTACCTCTTTGCAAACCGTGATAAAGAAAATTTTTTTTATCCCCCAATTTATTGGGAATTGGTTAATAAAGCGTGTCAAGCTTATTTTATTTTGTATATGTGTTAATATGCAACGAATTAAATTTTTTAAATTTGCTATTCATTGTTTTAGATCGCTTAGAGTAATAATTTGTCACATCCTTGATTACGTTTAAGCTGTGTTTGAGGTTACCATCCTTTGGCAAACCGTGATAAAAATTTTTACCATTTGATATAGTGTTATGAAGCGTAGTCAAGCTTATTTATATTGTTATATGTGTTAATGCATAGTAAAATCTAAATTTGTGTTTATATGTATTCATAATTAATTCGTTTCAATAATATAGTAGTTGAATGAATTAGTTCTTCTAAATAAATTTATATTGATCTGTTATCTTCTTTGTCACACCTGGAAAAATTACAATTTTATCTAGTGATAAAGCGTAGTCAAACTTTTAGTTTATATATGTGTAAATAGCATAGTAATCTTAAATTTGTTATTAACTAGCATCATGTATAGTCGGTCTTTCAGTTAAATAATTGGTCCTAGTATATCTTATTGTGTTGAATGGTATCTCCTTTGTACATGTCAATTTGAAAATAAATTTACCAGAATTTATGAGTGACTAAAGCGGTAGTCAAAGCTACCTTATTTTATAATTGTTTAGGTCTAGCAAGGAAATGCTAAATTGTTGTTTAATATCTATTCATGTTAAGGATCGATATTCAGATTAATAATATTTGGGCTCTAGTGGTATATTATGGCAAGTGGTTTAATGGCTATCCTTTAGCACACGTGAAAATTTACAATTTTATTTAAGTGATAAAGTCGTAGTCAAGTTATTGTTGTTTATGTGTCATAGCAAGTAATATCTAAATTTGTTTTATAGTATTCATTGTGAGATCGGTTCAGCATAATTGGGCTCCTAAGGTACTTTAGCAGGTGTTTGAAGGTATCTATTGTAAACGTATGAAAAATGTTACAATTTTGAGTAGTAGTTAATCAAGTTCATAGCAAGACTTAGTTTGATTATTGTTATGTGTGTAATAGCAAGTAATATTCTAATTTGTTTTAATAGTTTATGTTGATCTGTTCAGTATAATAATTTGGCTCCTATATAATTTAGGCATTTGGTTGAGGTAGTTCCTTTGCACCCGGTGAGATAATTACAATTTTAATGTTCAGTGATAAGTTATGTGCAAGCTTACTTAATTGATATTTATGTTTAATAGCAAGGAAATCTAATATGGTTTAATATCATAATATATTCCTTCTCTGGGCTTAATTAGGTTTGAAGTCCAAGTAGTTGCCGGTAGTTTGAGTTATCTCCTTTAGCCACAACCGTGAAATAATCTTCAATTTGATGTAGTGATAATGGGTAGTCAAGCTTATTTGTTGTATGTTGTAATAGCAAAGGAAATCTAAATTTTTTTTATATGTTAATTTCATGTTATATCGTTTCAGATAATAATTTGAGACTCTAGGTAATTTATGAGGTGTTTTGCAGTATCAGCTTTGTACAAACCGTGAAATAGTTTTACAATTTAGATGTATTGATAAAATGTATTTAGTCAAGCTTATTAATAATGTTATATGGGTAAAAGCAAGGAAATCTAATTTGTTTTAATATGTCATTCATTTTATAGATCTGGTTTAGATATAGTAATTTAGTGATCTCGTATTTTAGATGGGATTTGAGGTATTCTCTTTGCAAACCCCTGAAAAGTTGACATTTATTAGGTATTATAAAGCGTAGTCAGCTATGATTATATTGTTATTGAGTGTAATAGCAGGAAATCTAATTTGTTATTTATATGTATCTATGTTTAGATCTAACGGTTTCAGATATATATTTGATGTACTAGGTAATTTATATGCAGAGTGTGTGAGATATCTCTTTGCAACCGTGTTAAAATTTTACAATTTGTTATTGATAAAGCGTATCAGGCTCATTATGATTTGTATATGTAATGTACTAAAGGAAATTCTAAATTGTTTTTTAATATTGTTATGTCATTTAGACGTGTTTTCAGATAAATTTGGGTCCTTGGTAATCTTTAGGTAGGTGTTTGACGATATATCCTTTGCCAACAACGTGAAAATATTTTCATTTTATATGAGTGATTAAGGTTGGAGTCAACTATATATTATATTTTTATATGTGTATATTATATAATTGAATTAAATTTGATTATTTTATTGTATTCATGTTAGATCGATTCAGATAATTAATTGAGGCTCCTAGGTATTTAGGCAGGTGTTTGACGGAGTCTCTTTGCACAACCGTTAAAAATTTACAATTCGACTTGTAGTAAAATCGTTAGTCGGGATTAGGAACGTCATTTTATGTTATAGCAAGGAAATCTAAATATTGTTTTGAGATATGTAATTCAGTTCAGACGGTTCAGATACAATTCTGCGCTCCTAGGTAATTTACAGGTGATTGATGTGGGTAGCCTCCTTTGTCAACAACCGTGAAATTTACAATTTCTTAGTAGATAATACAAGTCAACTTAATTTTATGTATGCTTTTTTGTGCAAGGTAAATCTAAATTTTAATTTAGTCATTAGTAGATCTGCTATCAGTCAATATATTTGGGCGCTCCTAGAATTTAGGCTGTTTTGAATGTATCTCCTCTTGCACAACACGTGAAAAATTTACAATTTTTAATTATGTAATAAAGCGTAGTTTAGCTCTTTTATAGATTATATGATGTAATAGCAGAGAATTTAAATTGTATATTTATCGTAATATGGGATTCTGTTAGATCGGTTTTCCATGATAATTTAATTTTGTTCCTTATTAGGTAATTTAGCGGTTTTATGAGGTTGATCTTTCTTTCCAACCGTAGAAAAATTTACGAATGATGTAGTCGATAAAGCGTAGTCGAAAGCTGATATTATAGATTGTTATATGTGTAATAGCAAGGTAAATAAAGTTTTTTAATATGTATATCATTTATGATCTGTGATTTTCAGTACTAATTGGGTCCTTCCTAGTGTTATTTAGCAAGGGTTGAGGTAGCTTGTTGCAACAACATGAAAATTACCATAATTGATGATGTAGTGTAATAAAGCGTAGTGCAAGCTTATTTATATTTGCTGTATACTGTGTATTAAGCAAGATAATCTAAATTTGTATTAATTGTATTATGTTAGATCAGTTGCAGGAATAAACTGGCCAATTATGTTTAATTTAGCAGGTTGTTTGAGGTAACCTCCTTTGCACAACCGGTAAAAAATTTTTTACAATTTATTTTAGTGATTATTTTTAGTCAAGTCATTATTTATATTTTTTATTATGTTTTTCAATAGCAAGGAAATCTAAAATTTGTTTTAATATATGTATCATTTAGATCGATATAGATAATAAATTGGTGGCCTCCTAGGTACTTTAGGCAGGTGTTTTATGAGCGGTATACTCCTTTGCACAACGTGAAAAATATGATTCATTTGATATTGTTAAAAATGAGTACGTCAAGCTTAATATATAATTGTTATGTGATTTATATAGAGAAGGGAATCTACAATTGTTTTATATGAAGATCTCTTGTTAGATATCGGTTTAATGATAATTAATTTGGTTCTAATTTGAGGTTAATTCAGGCCAGGTTTGAGTATCTCCTTTTGCAAAACCGTGAAAAACTTATATACAATTTGATGTAGTTATTAAAAGCGTAGCCAAGCTCATTTATTATTATTGTTATTATGTTATAATAGCAAAGGAAATCTAAATATTTGTTTTAATAAGTAAAAAATGTAAAATTTGGGTTTCAAGGATCAAAATTTACACCGCAAGTAATTGTAGGCAGAGTATGTTTTGAGTGGTATCTCTTTGCACACCCGTAAAATATTTACAATTGAGTGTAATGATACAAGCGTAGTCAAAATTATTTTAATATTCTTCTTTCAAGTTAAGAGCAATTTACATATTACTATAGAGTCGTTACACATCTATTCGGGCTTAGATTGGTTTCAGTTTAATTTGGACCTCTAGGTAATTTAGGCAGTTGTTTAAGTTTTATTTCCTTGGCACAACCGTAAAAATTTACAATTTGATGTAGTGATAAAGCTTCATCAAGCCCATTTAAATATTTGATATAGGTGTGTAATAGCAAGGAAATGCCTGAAAATTTGTTTTATATACTGTAGTCATGTTAGACGGAGTTTCAGAATAAATAATTTTGGCTCCTAGTTAATTTAGCAGGTGTTTGAGGTAATCGTCAAAAAGTTCACGTGAAAAAAAATTTACAATTGATTTTGTAGTGATAAAAGCGTAGTCAAGGTTATTTATTTGTTATATGTGAATAGGCAAGGAAATCTAAATTAGTTATAATATGTATTCTGTTAGATCTATTTTAGATAATAATTTGGGCTCCTATTTGGTAATTTAGGGCAGGTGTCTTGCAAAATGGTGATTCATCTTTGTACAAACGATGAAAAATTTACAATTTGATGATAAGATAAAGCGTAGTCAAGTTATTTATATTGTTTTATGGTGTAATAGCAAGGAATCCTAAATTGTTTAAAAATAGTTGTATTCATGTTAGATCCGGATTTCAGATAATCAACTTCGAACTTCCTACGTTAAATTTAGGCAGGGTTTTTAGAGATGTTGGTAATCTCCTTTGCTTAAACGTGAAATTTATCAAGTTTGACTTGTAGTGATAATAAGCGCTAGTCAAAGCTTTATTATATTTGTTATATGTGTTAACTAGCAAAGTTAAACTAAATTTGTTAATATGTTATTTCGATGTTTTAGATTCTTATGTTTCAGAGAATAATTATTGGACTCCTTGTGTTTAGGGCAGGATTGTTTGATGTACCTCCTTGCAAACGTTAAAATTTAACAATTTGATTAGTTTATAAAGCGCGTAGTCAAGCTTACTTTATATGTTACTAGTGTTCATTATGCAAAGAATATCTAAATGTTGTTGTTAACTATGATCATTTAGATCTGTTCCGATAAATTAATTGGACTCACGTTGGTAGGATTTAGGCAGGTGGTTTGAGGTATCCTCCTTTGCAAAACTGTGAAAAAATTAAAAAGGTTGATGTAGTTATAAAGCGTAGTTCAAGTTTATTATTATTGTTAATGTGTGAATAGGATATATTACTTTGTTATAATATGATTTCAGGTTAGATCGGTTTCAGATAATAATTTGGCTATAAGGTAATTTGAGCAGGTGTTTGAGGTATCTCCTTTGCACACCGTAAAAAATTTACATATTTGATGTAGTGTGAAAAGATCATGTTAGAATTATATTTATATATTGATATGTGTAATAGCAAGGGAAATCAAATTGTGTTTTGAATATGTATTCATGGTTTGATCGTTTCATATAACAATTCGGAAGTTAGGTAAATTTGGAAGGCAAGGTGAATTGAAAAATAGGTACATTTCCTTTATGTCAGACCGTTTTTGAAAATTTACAATTTGATGTAAGTATAAAGCTCCACAACTTCGTCCCAGCAAATTTGAGATTTAGTGTAATAGCACATGGAAATCCTAACAATTAGTTTTAATATGTATTCATGTCTGAATCGGTTTTCAGATAATAATTTGTGGCTCCTAGGTAATTTAGGCAGGTTGTTTGACAGGTATCATTCTTTATCATTAAAGGTGGAAAAATTTTACATATTTGAGTTGTAGTTTGATTATAAGAGCGTGAGTCCTAAGTTCTTATTTATATATGTTTTATGGCTAATTTTATTGAAATGAAGTTTCTTATTTATTTAGGAAAAACTTTCTTCTTGATATTTCGGTTTCAGATAATTTTCTTTTGTTCCTAGGAATTAGCAAGGTGTTTGAGGGTATCTCCTTTGAACAAGCGGCAAAAAGATATTAATTTTAATGTACTATCTCAGGGTGGACATACCGTATTATATCCGACTCTTATATGTGTAATTGCAAGAAAATGTAAATTTGTTTTGAATATGTATATTCATGTTTAGAGTGCGGTTTCAGAATAAGGTAATTTGAGGCTCGGGAGTTAATTTTAGACATTAGATGTTTGAAGTATCCTCCTTTGCACTTAAACGTGAAAAATTCTACAATCTTGATGTAGTGATTTAAAGCTTTAGTCAAGTTTTATATATTTGTTTATTATGTGCTGATAATAGCAAAGAGGAAAGCTAAAAATATCTTTGTATTTTATTTATGTGTATAAATGTTAGATCTGGTATGTCAGATAATAATTGTTGGCTCCTAGGGTTAATGTTAGGAGTGCTAGTTTTGAGGTATCTCCTTTGCACCAACCGTGAAAATTTAACAATTTGATTGTAACAGGCGGCGTAGTCAAGCTTATTTAATATTGTTATATGTGTAATAGCAAGAACATCGTAAATTTTGTTATTAATATTGCTAATTCATGTTAGTCCGGTTTAGATAAATAATTTGGGGCTCCTAGGGTAATTTAAGCAGCGTGTGTTTTGAGAGTATATCTTTAGATAGGTTAAATCAACCCGTTGAAAAAATTTTACAATTATGTAGTATAAAGCGTATTCAAGCTATTTATATTGTTAATATGATGTGTATAATGCAAGGAAATCTTAAGATTTGTATTAAATATGTATTCGATATTGTTTCAGATATCTTGGGCTTTCATACATGAATCTTGTGGCTCCTATCTTTAAGTTTAGTATAGGTCAGAAGTGTTTTTAGTTGTGTTGTTGATGGCAATTTATTTATATCTCCCATTTGTTCGATTTACCTTGTTAATCGTTATAAAATTTACAGTTTTGTTTTTATATTAGAGTTTTTAAACGGTTTTGAGTCCAAGAATTTCTTATTTTATTATTTTGTATTATGTAATGTTTGTATAATTAGTCAAGGAAGGAATGCATATACTAAAATTTGTTATCATATTGATTAAAAATTTTTTACGTTATAAATTTTTCTTTTTAAAAATTTAATATCTATATTTATAATATGATTTTAATCTTATACCCTAATCAATTTTATATTATTTTTGTTTATTTGACGTTTTCTTTAGATTCTTGATCTAGATCTTTTTTTTGCTGACGTTACTTCCACATAATCTATTTTTATACTCTATTAATTTTACTAAATCGCCGCAGTTTTCTAATTAAATTCAACTTTTGCATTATTTGAAATTGATATCAATGAAAACACATTATTTTTCAAATGCTGAAAACCGTTAAAAACTCAATTTTAAATTACCAAATAATTCTCATAATGTTCGAAATTTACGGAATAAAAACACGTACTTTAAAGTTCTAATTCGTAATTGTGAAAGCTTTAAGAAAAGCTTAATTTTTAGAAGTTAAAATGTTTATGAAAACAGGTTTTCAAAACAAATGAATTATTTGGTAGATAAAAACAAATATTGAAATTGCATTAAAAAAAACGACAATTTAAGAACACTAAAACACATTAAATAATGATTTCGTTTATCTGGCTTTTCTGAATGCCATTCAATGAAACACATTTTCATACATGCTGAAAATACTCTGCAAGTATACTGTATAAAGAGTACTATAAAATATGTCACATTTTAGATGAAATTTTGCTACTTTTAAAGTTTTCAAATTGTGGACATGTAATTGAAAATTTAAGAAAGGATACATTTATAAGTTTATAAATTTTTTATATTAATAAACGTTCGAGAAACCTCATATGATATAATTGGATATAAAAATAATTATTGAAGAATTTCATTACAAAACGTCCAATTTATAACACTAAAACTTATTATAGAGTTCTACTTTTAGTCAGTTTTATGAAATCAAAGCCTAGTTCATATGAAACACATTATTTTTTAGTGCTGAAATTACCGTTAAAACTTCAATTTAAGTTTACCAAATAATTTCAAATGGTTGCATTTATAAGTAAATCGTACTCTTAAAGAGTCTTTAAATTTGGTAATGTGAAAACTTTTTTGGAAAGTAAAAAAGCGTAATTTAGAAAGTTGAAAAAGTTTTATTTAAAACAGGTTTTTCACAACTAATGAAAGAATTGGGTATATAAAAACTAAATATTGAAATTTCATAAAAACACCCGAACAATTTAAGACACTAAACACAATTATCTCATATCTGTATCCATCATTAATCCCGCTTTTGTGAAATTTGCAATTTCATGAAACACGGATTAACATACAAAATTTTTTCAACTAGCGAAGCCAAATTTATCCGTTAAGAAACTCAATTTAGATTTTACTCAAATATTTCCAAATGATGAAATTTAGGAAAAATTCTTACTTTTAAGAGTTTTGTTAAAATGAATGTGAAAATTTAAGGAGAAAAAGGTACAATTTTAGAGCTTAATTTTTTATTCTAAAATCAGTTTTCCAACTAATTGAAAATATATGTATGGGCATAAAATAAAAACAAATGATTTGAAATATTTCATTAATGTATATACAAAATTAGCAGTCTCAGAAACTATTAATAAAATCACTTTCTGCTTTGAAATAGCATTTCGAATGAAACCACATTAGTTTTTCAAAATGCTGAAAATACCGTTGAAAACTCAATTTTAAGATTACCAAATAATTCCAAATGTTGAAATTAAGAAAAACAATTAAGAGTTCTATAATTTTAATGTGAAAATTTAATTAAGAAACATAAGAAAAAAAAAAAAGTATATACTTTAATATAAACAGTTTACCTCAACTGTTGAAAATATTGTGACCATCCAGTTACAAATATTGCAAGAATAGCATATCTAATAAACCTTCGTCAATTTAAAGCAAAGCCGCTAAAAACATATATGTAATTTAAATTCTATTTTTCCTTTTTTGAGAAATGATCAATGTTATATCACATTATTTTTTCAAAATATGCTATAGAAATAATAACCGTATGTATAAACCTCAAGTTTTAGTCTTACAAAATAATTCAAATGTTTAAAGTAGGAAAAATTCCGCGTACCTTTTAAGAGTGTCTAAATTCTGTTAATTTGAGATTACAAACTTTAAGTAAAAGCGTAAATTTTAGAAGTAATTAAAAATTTTTATTAGAACAGGTTTTCACATCTAATAATAATAAATTTGGATATATAAAGAAAAGTATTTAAGTTCATCTCAAGCAAACGTTAATTTTTACACCTTAACACATAATATAATTCTCTTTTTGCTTTTGAAAATAGCATTCAAGACTACAGCGATTATAATCTTTGTTAAATGCATGAGGAAATGATACACCTGTTTAAACTCAATTTTAAAGATTAAACAAAATAATTCAAATGTTGAAATTTAGGAAAAAAAGTCGATTACTCTTAAACGATTTAACAACAAAGACATAAGTGAAATTATAAGAAAACGGAATGCCTTTAATACTAATATTTTTACTTAAACCAGTTTTCACAACTAATGAAATATTGCCTTAACTTGTAAAAATATTGTAAAATTTCCATTAAAAAAAAAATTGTTCAACTTAAGACACACTAAAAACTCATTATTCAGTTTGCAATTTTTATCTGCATATTTTGTAATATTAGACCAAATATTCAATTGAAACACATTTATTTTTTTGCAAATGCTGAAAATACCGTTAAAATCGACTCAATTTTAAGATTTAACCAAATAATTTCAAAGGTTTGAGATTTATGATTTAAGAACAATCGTACTTTTAAGAATTCTAACAATTTTGTAATGTAAAATTTAAAGAAAAAGCGTAAGTTTAGAAGTTATAGTTGTTCTCCTAATGAAACAGGTTTTCACAACAAATAAATTATTGGTATATAAAAACAAATATTGAATATTCATTTAAAAAACGTCATTCTAAGACACCAAAACAATTAATAAATTCTCTATTTCTGCTTTTTGAAATTGCATTGCAATGAAACACATTATTTTGTTCAAATGCTAAAATACCGTGAAAAACTCAATATTAAGATTTACAAATAATTTCAAAATGTTGAAAATTTAGGACAATATCGATACTTTTAAGCATACGGTTCGTAAATTAATGAATGTGAAAATTTTAATGAAATAATAGCGTAATTTTATTAGGTTGTTAATATTTTTTACTTTCAAAACCACAGGTTCCAAAACTAATTAGTTTGAGAACTTTACAGAACTATGCATATTAAAATTTTCTATTAAAAAAGTATTAGAAAAGCCAAAAACTATTAAACAATTACAATTTTTTCTGCTTTTATTGGAAATTGCATTTCAATGAAAAACATGTTATTTTGCAATAATGCTAGAAATACCGTATAAAAACTCAATAATTTACGATTTTACCAAATGAAATCTCTCAAATGTATTGAATTTTAGAAAAACTCGTCGTACTTTTAAGATTTTGCTTAAATTATAATGAAGTTTAAGAATAAGCGTAATTTTAGAAATGTTTAAATACTTTATATGTAAAACAGTTTTCACAACTATTAAATATTGGTTATTAATATTCAAGAATATTGAAAATTGTATTATTAAATTAAAACGACAATTTAAACACCTAAAAACAATTCAATAAAATTTCTTTTCTGCTTTTTGAAATTCATTTCAAATGAAACCCATTATTTTTCAAATGCTAAAATACCGCTTTAACAAACCTCAAATTTAAAGAATACTACCCATATAATTTAAAGATGTTAGAAAATTAGATGTTAAAAGTAGACTTTTTTAAGGCTTCTAAATTTTCTGTAAAAATTAGGGAAATGTCTGATCTTACAATTTATTAATTTTTATGTCCTTTGCATGTTCACAACCAATAATTAAGATCAATACTTAGTGAAATAGCGATAATGAAAATTGATTGAGGGAAATGTCAATTAAGACACCTAAAATGATTAATAAATTCAACTTTTCAGCGTTTAAATAGCCTTTCCTTAAGGAAACAACATCATTCTGTTCATAAAAAAAACTTTGATTATATAATAACCAACTCTCTGGATAAAAAAACTCAATTTTTAAGATGTTAACACATTAATAAATTTCCAAATGTTAATTATAGGAAAAAGAGTGCATGACTTTTAAGATATTCCGTCTACATAGTATTCTCATTATCGATGATACAGGATATTTATAATAATAACATTCGTACACAAATAACTTACACGTGAAAGTTTTTATTAAAACAAGTTGCTTTGTTTATTGAAGCGTTGTATCAAAAAGAGCAACTATATTAAATTTGAAATTTCAAATCCCTATTAACCATAAGATTTCATCCTTTAAACATATTTTTGGGTTTATATTAATATAAAAAAAGATAGTTAAAATTCATTAAAATAAGGTAATTTAAAGACACCGAAAACGAATTGTAATAAATTCGCTTTCTTGCATTTTTGGAAAAAATTGTCATCTCAAATGAAACAACATATTTTTAATAAGAAAAATATACGTTAAAAACTCAATTTTAGAATTACCCAATAATTTCAAGAATGTTGAATATCAATTTAGGGAAAATATAAACAGATACTTTCAGGAGTTCTAAGAGTTGGTATGTAAAATTTTAAGACGAATCAACAAGCGCATTAATTTAGAAGTCTAAATTTTATTATTAAAAACAGGATTTCACAACTGAAAATGCATTATTTGGCGTGTATATAAAAAAAATATTGAAATTTCATTAAAAAACGTCAATTTAAGACATCTAAAACTATTAATAAATTCACTTTCAAGCTTTTTGAAATTGGTTTTCACATAAAAAAACATTATTTTGTTTAAGATGTCGAAAGAGATACTCTTATAAAGCTCAACACTTTCGAAGTCAGACCCCAACTTCCTTTTTCAAATGATTGAAAAGAAATTTAATTGAGAACACACTCTAACTCTTTATAGAAGTTCTTAAATTGGTATATGTAGTAAAATTTCATAGGATAAAAGTGCGAAGGACTTTATGTATTTAAGATATGTTTAAACTATAATATTTTGTATTCAAAACAGTTTTTCACAACTAATGAAATATTTTGGTATATAAAAACAAATATGGAAATTTCATTAAAAAATACGCAATTTAAGACAAACTAAACTGATATTAATCTAAACATAACTCGTTGAATATTCGAACTTTTGGATATTATAGTGTTCTCAATATACTAGATGTCAATAAGATATTACTTTTTTCAAAATGTGAAGAATCATACCGGGTTAAAAACTCAATTTACAAGTAAATTTTAGGAGAAATCATTTGCAAATGTCGAAAATTTAGGAAAGAACTCGTATCTACTTTAGAGTTCTTAAATTTTTAATTGTAAATTTAAGAACAAAGCGATTAATATTTAGTACGTTACATATATCTATCATTGAAAGAAATGAGGAAGAAGAGCTAAAAATATTCTTTTGATATTTGGTTTATTTCTCTTTAATATAAACCAACAACCGTTTGAAATATTTCATATTTAAAATCAATTTAAGAAAGCAAAACATGTTATTATAAAGCAAAACATTTTTCTCTTTTTAACAATAATAATTATAAAATATTGCATATGAAACATATGTTTCAAATGCTTGAATAAATACCGGTACTAAAAAAGATCTCAGATATTTAAGTCAAGAATGCATTACTAGTCAATAAGAATTTCACTAATGTTGAATTTAGGAATATAGGTTATATGTAGATTTTATATGCGTATTGCTAAAATTTGTCTAAAAGAGAGTTTAGATAAATTTAAGTTTAAAAAAATAATGGTGGGGTATCGTCAGGACCTTTTAAATATGATCTTTGTTATTTAAACAGGTTTCAATACAACAGTATTAACTTAATTTCGGGTATATAAAACACCAAATATTTGAAATTTCATAAAAAGCACGTCAGATCTTAAGACAATCTTAAAAACTTTATTTTTGCGATGACTTTATTTCATAGGCACTTGAAAAAACTCAGGAATCATTTGTAAATTTTACTCTCTGCCACTTTGTCATATTTTAAAATCAACGTTTGGTATTCCAATTCCACAACTACCAATATTTTCCAAATAGTTGAAATTTTAGGGAAAAATTCGTTACTTTTAAGAGTTCTCAATTTTAAGTGTCGAGCCTTAAATAAGTGCAACTTTGGTAGTTCAAATTTTTTATTTAAAACATGTTTCACAACTGGGGAAAACCATTCTTGTAAAGAATAGAGCAAACATTGAATAACTTCAGTATAAAACGGAATACAAATTTTAAGTCATCCTACTAAAACAAATTATATATTTTATCTCACAATTTTCAGCTCTTTAAATAAACCTTTCAATGAAACACTATTATATTTTATTATCAAATAGCAGGCATGCTGAAAACCGGTTAAAAACTCAATTTTAAAATAACCATAAAAATTAAATTTGTAATTTATTTTCTTAAGACAATTCTTAGTATTAAAGGTATCATATAATTTCGCAACATTTTGTCAGTTAATGATAAAAACAAGATCCTAATTAGAATGATATATAACTTATGTAATTTTAAAACAAAATCACAACTAATGTGTTTCAAAATTTGGAGATTAATAAAAACATATATATTGAATTCATTTAAAAAATACACAATAACAATGACACCGTACAAAACAATATTAAATTCTTTTTTGCTTTTTGATAAAATTTCGATGTTCAATGAAACACATTATTTATTTCAAAAGTGCTGGAAAGCATCCCTTAAAAACTCAATCCGTTTAAGATGCGCAATAAATAATTTCAATGGGCGATATTGAAATTGTGCGGTGATATGAAATGGTCAGTTACCTTTCCTAAAGTTGCTAACATTAGCAACTAATAGTTTAAAGAAAAATATAAACTACAGATATTGACTAGTTAGAGCGCAAAAGAGCACAGTTTTTCAAACTAATAAAATTGTACTATTGTAAAAATAGCAATAATATTGAAAATTTCATTGCAAAAACGTTATTTTTGAACCTTAACTATTAAATCAAATTCCTATTGTGACTTTTTTGAAATAGTCATTTCAATAATACACATTAATTTTTCAAAGCGTATGCTTGAAAAGTCAGCAAATTTAACCGTTTAATAAACTCAAATGTGTTTTAAGATATCACAAATAATTTCAAAGTGTATGAATACTTTTAAACCTTATCCCCAAGAGAGGCTGTAACTTTTTTTCATAAAGAGCTACGATTTATGTTTTCATTAGATTTTTTTTAGAGTATATCCTGTGATTTTCATAAAAATTGATTGGGGTGACACCCCCCTGCACTATTTTTATCCCAAAAATAAAGGCTTTATTTTGTCAACAAACAATTGCAGGCCTACGTGTACTAGAAAAATGTGCACTTGAAAAGTTATCACTTGAATAAACACTTGAAAAGTACATACTTGAAAAGGCATTTGAATAATGAGTGCTTGAATAAATGCGCACTTGAAGCCCAAGCTAAAAATATCAAAATTAGCATGTGTTAGCACTTAACATAAGTATTTCATAAATACATTTGTATCGTTCAGGAGAGCCGGAAAAATGAGATGATTGAGACGCTAACATTTATGTTGAAAGGGAGCCAACGTTGTCAAAAAATTGTACATCTGAAAGGTTGTCAGAATCCGAAAATTAATGAACAAAAGTAGGAGCTAAATCTAGCGATTTAGCAACATCACCCACTTCTAGCGGGTATGGCCATAGGGTACGTTAATCAAGAAACCTTCGAGGCCAACGTACTCGGCGGCCAGACCGCGATCTTGTTACCGTTTCCGAAGGAACGATAGCAGACCGCAGAGGAAGGATCGAAAACACAAGCAGGCTGTGCGATGTATATTTCTGTGTTGTTCTGAGCGGAGGCGACGAGTGGCCAGAAGAAAGGTGATCCTGGTATAGAGCGCGCGAGTGCTAATGGCGCACACAGTAAGTAATCGTTCTGCTGTGGAGCAGAGGTGGACAGAGGCGGTCCGGCTCTGTATAAAGGTACTGGTGTAGTAAAAGAGGCCGGAGCAAGGTGAGAAGAGGAGAGGAAGAGGTGAGGTGGGGGATGTGGTAATGGTGGCGATGGTGAAGTAGAAGGAAGGTGGTAATGATGGCTGTGATGAGTAAAAAGGTGGTGGAGAAGAGGAATCGAAATAGTTCGCGGAAAGCAATCGAAACATGTGTGTTGGGTGGTTTTGGCGCTCAATAAGCGGGCTTGAGACGGTTGATAGAATAGGACCTCATGTGCGTGAAGGGTTTGGATCATGAAGAACCCTCTTTGACTAAGTACAGACCCGGAAAATTCCGTCGTATTTAGGTTGGAGGGAGGATGCGTAGTGGGGATCAATGCCTCACAAAGACATGTAGCACATCATAGAAAGATCTTGGGATGAAGGAATGTCCTGTGATGGCAGGTTGGTGTGGGTCTCATAGCGACTAGGGACAGCGTCTCAGCGGGTAAGATAGGTAAAGGGTCGGAGAAAGGAAAAGGAGAAGATTGTGAGAAGAACTCACTCAGGCAAACGAAGCCGGTGAACTGTAACAAGCTCAGCAGCAGAAATGAAGAATCTTCTTTATTTAGCCGTGCGGATTCAAGCATCACACAAGGACGAGCTTCAGGTCCAATCCCTCCGGTAGGGGCTGAGCTGCAAGTGATTCCTTGTGCTGGTTAAAACCTTTTCCGCTTTAAAACAAGGCCCCCCCCCCCCCCCCCGGTTTTTTTTTTTTTTT
>JABUQX010109252.1:0-5000 GCA_015478945.1 Trachelipus rathkii
TATATATATATATATATATATATATATATATATATATATATATATATATATATATTTAAAGTCCTGGAACTATAGGTATCTTTTCTTTTTGTTCCTACCCTGCACAAGGTTTCGGTTGAGGATCTTTTGAATTTTCATGTAATGACTGCCATTTTTCGTTGTGAGCCCTAAGTATAAACAGGTAATAGCTTATTGCAGCCCTGTATCGCTTATAAAAGCTATGTATAACGCTAACTATTCAAGAATAATGAACCGTCATATTAAGTTGTTATAATTACCTCTTTTTTTTAACAATTTCTATAGTGGGAGAGTTAAACAGATATTTGTTCTTGGTTATTTTTTATTAAACATTATTAAATTATATTATTGTTATTATTTATGTTAAATTATATTTCATTATATTTTTTATATCAAAATTTTAATTAGTTGTATATTAAAAATACTTTAAATAATTAAATTATATTTAATGATCTTATATTACTCACCTTATATTATATTGTTCATATTAAATTATATCAAATTATATTATTATTATATTAAATTATATTAAAATTATAATAAATAATATATTAAAAGACAGTAAATTTACATTAAAATTATATTAATTATAATATATTTTAAATATTACTTTTATTCTAAATTATATTAAACCTATATTTATTTTAATTTTTACTCTTTATATATATATATATATATATATATATATATATATATATATATATATATATATATATATATATATATATATATATATTTATATATATATATATAGAAATAAATGTTATATAAAGATATATATAGATATTAAATAAAATTATATATATATATATATATATATATATATATATATATATATATATATATATATATATATATATATTTATATATATATATATATATATATATATATATTTCTTATATATATATATATATATATATAAGAAGATATAGTTATATATATATATATAAGGGAAATATATATATATATCAATATATGTATATATATATAGTATATATATATATATATATATATATATATATATTATTACACTCATGAATTTATTTCACCATTTGATATTTTATAACTATTTTTATTTTTTAATTATTTTCAAGAATTTTTTAATGCTTATGATTTATCTTGATTTTTTTTCTCTTTAGGAATCCGCTTCATTTCATTATATTTTTTTTGATTTCGTCTTTTTTCATATTTTCCATTCTATGATTTTTCATGATTTTTAGTCACTCAAACATTATATATATTGTTGCCGGACACACTAATCAGTCTGAGCCACCATACACGCGGGAGGTCTACAAAGGTTCTGCAGTCTCCAACTAGGGTCCAGGAATAAGACAAACGGGTTTTTAATCATATATTTACAGTGCATAAACAAGATAATAGTAATATAAATCGATCAGTATCCCACAAAATAAGATCCTACCAGGCTAGCCACTAACTACCACTAGAAATCACTAAGCTAAGTAAATTAAATAATATATTATAAATCCCTAAAATATCAATAAATAAAATAACTCCAGTACGATATCAGTAAATGTTCACGAATATCAAAGCATAAATCAATTAGAAACATAAATAGTAATATCTGTGACGATCAGGGTCACTATACAACCGGGCAAACTGTCTGACCAGTATAACTAGAACTCCGTATTGAAATATTAACAACACCGTGAATTTATTATAAGTAAAAGGGTCACTAAGTCATTACACCCTCTCAACTGGGTCACTTGATTACAGTTACAAATGTTAAGGGAACTTTAATGTCTTAGGGAAAATAAATAGTAAATAGACTTCCCTTGAGTTCCTGTGAAGGTGGGGAGTACACTCAGGTACCCTCCCAATCCAGGTGAAGGTGGGGAGTACACTCAGGCACCCTCCCAATCCAGGTGAAGGTGGGGAGTACACTCAGGCACCCTCCCAATCCAGGTGAAGGTGGGGAGTACACTCAGGTACCCTCCCAATCCGGGTGAAGGTGGGGAGTACACTCAGGTACCCTCCCAATCCAGGCGAAAGCGATCCAAAATGGTCCGAATTAGAACCACTCTCCAGATAAAAGCCCAGTATAAATCCTTCAGGTTGTTGCCAAGTTTCCGTTAAAACCCGATATAAATCCTTCCGGGTTGGGGCCAGGTTTCAATTAAATAAATCCTTCCGGGTTGGGGCCAGGTTTCAATTAAATAAATCCTTCCGGTGGGGTCAGGTTCCAGTTAAATAAATCCTTCCGGTGGGGTCAGGTTTCAGTTAAATAAATCCTTCCGGGTTGGGGTCAGGTTTCAGTTAAATAAATCCCTCCGGGTTGGGGCCAGGTTTCAGTTAAATAAATCCCTCCGGGTTGGGGCCAGGTTTCAAGCAAAACCCAATATAAATCCGTCCGGGTTGGGGCCAGGTTTCAGCAAAACCCAATATAAATCCGTCCGGGTTGGGGCCAGGTTTCAGCAAAACCCAATATAAATCCGTCCGGGTTGGGGCCAGGTTTCAATTAAATAAATCCTTCCGGGTTGGGGTCAGGCTTCAGCCAAATAAATCCCAGTATTTGGTTCCCGGTTTGGTTCCCTTGAAAGAAAACCCTCCAGTCAGAAACATTGACATATGCAGTAATAATAATAATAATAATAATAATAATAATAATAATAATAATAATAATAATAATAATAATAATAATAATAATAATAATAATAATAATAATAATAATAATAATAATAATAATAATAATAATAATGCCACCACCGTTAAAAGACGTAACAGTAAAAATAATACATAATAATAATAATACACACACAATAACACACACACACACACACACACACACACACACACACACAATAATAATACACACAATGCCACCCAACGTTAAAAGACGTAACAAAACTTAGACCGGTTCCCTCACAGAAATAATAATAATAATAATAATAATAATAATAATAATAATAATAATAATAATAATAATAATAATAATAATAATAATAATAATAATAATAATAACTGTTATTAATTAAAAGCCTAACCTAATATATACACACATCTGCTAGGGTACCCTTACATTCGCGCACAAACATACAGGTAAAACATAATAATAATAATAATAATAATAATAATAATAATAATAATAATAATAATAATAATAATAAGCTTCCTTACATTCACACAAACATACAGGTAAAACATAATAATAATAATAATAATAATAATAAACTTTCACGCCTTGCCCATACACTATACTTCTCAAACCTTTAACTCTACATTCGTACTTTTGCCTGTACTCCGTGTCTCAATTCCATCGTAACTTTACTTCCTATTCCTCCACAAACTCGGCAATCCAGTAACTAACTATAAATATTTACAAAATAGGACACGACTTGGCACAAACCAGTGGTAACTTAATCATAAAATAGTAACGTAACACTTCAATAACACAATTCCTTAACTCAACCCTATAACCGTCTCCAATAATCATAAAATAGTAACGTAACACTTCAATAACACAATTCCTTAACTCAACCCTATAACCGTCTCCAAAAACCTAAAATAGTAACGTAACACTTCAATAACACAATTCCTTAACTCAACCTTATCTCCAATAATCATAAAATAGTAACGTAACACTTCAATAACACAATACCTTAACTCAACCCTATAACCGTCTCCAAAAACCTAATTTAAAATATATCTCGGCCTGTCTTTTTACATTTTCCTTCTCAACTCCTCAATCCTGATTTTAACGTTAGTTCCTGCTTTTAATTCGCATTATTCACTTTCTGACCGGTTTTCATAAATATAGTAACAAAATAGCCAAAATCTTCCAATTTTAGTTTAAACTTTCCAAAATAAAAGATAACTTACCCAGCTTTGGGGAATTGATGATCTTAAACTTTTACTTCCACTAAACTCAAATCCAGTGAGTTTCACAAACCATGTACTCAAAAATCACTTAGACTTTTTACTTTTTGAAGACACTTAAGATAATTCCGGTTCCACACCATCAGTTTCTATAACTTTCCACTATCCTTGCTAAACGAGAAATGAGCATTTTCTAGGTCTGCGTACGCCGTTCTTACTTAGTTGGTATATTCAATATCGATATCACTCCGCCATATAACTCCCCCTCCAAGATTGTGCAACAATCTTAAAAAGAAAAAAAAAATTTAGCGCCAACCTTCTACCTTACTCCATCCTTCCGGTTGATGCTCTCCTTCGTGCTTCGGTCCTTTTCTCATATTCTATAACCCTCCTCATTACGTTTGGCTGTTCCGGTACCGATCCTCTCGACCTTGTAAACGGTGCCCTGCACAGATCCTCTGGTTCTGAAGCCCTCCGTTCCTGTTGTCTAGCACTGGTACCAATCATCATAGCGTCCGGGACCTCACCTACTTCCATAAGCTCTTCATAAATCGATCTTGGCCTATATTCTGAACCCTCGGGGCTAGTCACCTCGATATTGACTTCTTCTACTTCCTCCACCTGATCTTCCTCGTGTGTCTCAAAATCTGTATCTTGGTTCTCAGTAGGTACCATCTCCAGGTTTTCAATTGAACCTACTATCTCGTCTAAATCTGAATCCGTTTCCTCCTTATCTCGTCGCTGACCCTTACTCCGAACGTGTAACTGTCTTTTGGGAACCCTATTGATTTCTCAAATGCTTCAATGTCAAATGCGCTCTCCTGGTCATTATCTACTCCTACCTCGTCGAACCAATCAAGGTGTTCACTTGTCTCCACCGGTGACAGTATCATGCTGACACTCTCCGTTTGGGTGTCCTTATTTTCTCCAACCTGGTCCTCTGTCTGTACCGACACGCTTCTTTTACCAGTTACCCCCTGTAATGCCATCTGTTTTAACAATCTCCATGCTTCCTTGATTTTTGCTCCTTGTTTCTTCGGTGTTTGTGCCTCCTGTGTTACTTGTCCAACCCATGGTACATGGACTATACCTTCTTCACGTACCTGTTCCATCCTTTCTATTTCTCCTTGGTACTCCTTTTCCTCCG
>JABUQX010109252.1:20000-25000 GCA_015478945.1 Trachelipus rathkii
AAAACATTTTTATTAAAAACATTTTGCGATCCTAAAACTGTAACTCATTACACGTTTAGGATGGCCTGTTTTTGATTAACCATTTTTTTTCTGTTAACACTTTTTTACTTAATACTTTTTAATTTATAATTTTTAAAAATTGTATGTAAGAAGAAAAAAATCCAGAGTGTCTGATATATAGTCTTTTTAATTTTACTGCAATTGTAACGAAATATTGTATTAAAAACATAACTTTACATACCCTTAAAAGAAGTAAAATCAGTAAGAGTCAATAGAGGTGTTTACCACTAACACACAAAGGGACTAGTATGGCTTTTGGTTTTTACTGTTTTGTACTGCTTTATCACTCATGTTTTACTGCTTTAACTCTTCAATACGTTTTACTGCTTTAACCACAATTATTTATTAAACAATGTACATACCTTAAAAGCCGTAAAATTCAGTAAATCAATAAGAGGGTTGTGTACCTAACCCCTAATGGGATTAGTATGCTTTTGTTTTACTGCTTTACTGCTTTAAACTTTCTGCTTTACTGCTTAACTCATATATTTACATACCTTAAAGCAGTAATCAGTAAATCAATAGAGGTGTTACCTAACACCTAAGGGATTAGTAGCTTTTGTTTTTACCTGCTTTAACTTGCTTTTAACTTTCCTGCTTTGATGTTTAAGCTTTTCTGCTTTACTGCTTATATTAAAACATTTACATTACATAACTTAAAGCCAGTAAATCAGTAAATCATAGAGGTGTTACCTAACACCTACGGGGATTAGTATGCTTTTGTTTTACTGCTTTAGCTGCTTTAACTTTTCTGCTTTAACTGCTTTAACTTTCCTGCTTACTGGTTTTAACTTTCTGCTTTTACACTGCTTTAACTTTCTGTTTTACTGCCTTTAACTCATGTATTTATTAACATTATTTTTTTATTTTGTTTAATACTTTTTATTTATTTTTAATTATATTTTTAATTTATTTTTGTATTATATTTTTATTTTTTTATTATTTTTTTTTATTTTTTATTATTTATAAACTTAATTTTTATTATTTTACTTCATGCCTATTGTTGTTTTCTTATTTAGAACACACATACATCACACACGACACACACACTTCACCACACACAGCACGCGCACACCTACACACCACACTCACTTACACATATAGAGTATTATAATTTATTAAAACATTTTGTTTTTAATAAGCACGTACATTTATATAACTCTTCAAAATAACTAAAATTATTCAAAGTTTCTTAAAACTTCTATTAAATCACTCATTATCTTTGAACAAAGATTTTATTATTAACTGTAATGACTTTTTGTTTTATAAATTTTATAACTATCAAGTTTTAAAATAATTTTTACCAAAAAATTTAATGAAATTTTATTAAAAACAAATTATATTTTAACGCTACCTTAAAGGAAAAAGTATCAGTAAATCAGTAAGGCCAGCCCCTAGCACGCCTCTACACCAAGCTATGCCACGTTTTGTTCTATTGACTTACTGCTTTACATCATCTTTAGCCATGTAAATAAGTAATAAAAAGACAAAATAAGTTTCTTTCTCCTGCTAGACATAACATGTATTTTATATTTTCTAAGTTCTTTTTTTAACCAATAACTTTTTATTCACTTACATTTATATTATTCACTCCATGTTAAACTAAAAATGTTTCAAAGTTTTTTAAATAATTCCGTTTTTTTTATTATATTATTATTATCTATGTACGTTGACAATCAACACGAGAAAACACAACAATCCGCACTCCCTTACAGCATAGCGAAATCTGACCTCTCTCTGTAATAATCAGTGGTTGTAGGATCAATCCTTTTTGTATCCCGGGGCGATTTAGGCTTAATTCCAGGTCAAAATAATTTTTCAAACTGACCTTTTTCTGTAAAAATGTGGTGCAATAACTACGTTAGGCCAAATTTAGGCCTAATTTTAGGATAAGCCTTTTTGTAGACGGGCTAATTTAATCCTAATCCAAGGTCAAAAGGTAATTCCCATATAGACAAGAATCATTGTTTTTTATTATTATTTTTATAAATAATATTTCAAACTGAAAACTTGCTGATCGGTAAGATCCTTTAAGCAGGTAATAAGGAAATGTTTCCTTACTTGTGATTGGTCGGAGTAGTTCCCCTAGTTCCATAAAGCTAACCACCAGGGCTCAGCGCGTGAGCCCCACCCGCAAAGGCAGCCAACCCAGCACCCGCTGGTGCGTCCCGCCGCGTCCCCGCTCCCCGCGTGCGCCCGCAGGCGCAAATATTCACGCGTTCCTGCCCGCGCGCGGGCGCCGCATGCGCAATATTTCCGGCGTTCTCCGGCCCGCGGGCGGGAACGCGGAAGATATTCGCGCCGCCTGACCCGGGCGCCCGCGGCGCCCGCGGCGGGCAGGGAACGCGGATAATATTGCGCCTGCGGGCACGCGGGGAGCGGGGAACGCGCGGGACGACCACTAGCCGGGTGCGGGGTTTGGCTGCCTTGCGGGTGGGGGCTCATCGCTGAGCCCTGGGTGGTTAGCTTAGTGAACAGGGAAAACAACTCCGACCAATCGACAAGTAATGGAAAACTTTCCTTCTAACCGTTAAAGGATCTTACACGATCCAGCATTTTCAAGTTTGAAATATATTTATAAAAATAAGTAATAACAATAGATGCTTGTCTATACTGGAGATGTAACCTTTTGATCCTGGTAATATGGATTAAATTACCCGTGCTACAAAAAGGCCTTATCCTACAATTCTAGGCGCTAAATTTTTAGGCCTAACGTAGTTATTGCACAACATTTTACAGGAAAAAGGTCATTTTGAAATATATTTTGACCTGGAATTAGGCCTAAATAGCCCCGGTGGATACAAAAAGGATTATCCTACAACACATTTACAGAGAGAGGTCAGTTTCGTATCTGTAAGGAGTGCGGGTTGTTGTGTTTTCTCGTGATGGATTGTCAATGTACATAGATAATAATAATAATAATAACAGAAAACCCGAATTATTTAAAAAACTTTGAAGATATTTTTTAGTTAACATCGAGTGAAAAATATAAATGTAAGTGAATATTGTTATTTTAAATAAGGAACTTAGAAGATTTTAATAAAATACATGTTATGTTAGCAGAGAAGAACTTATTTTGTTCTTTTTATACTTATTACATGGCTAAAGATGATGTAAAGCAGTAAGTCAATAGAACAAAAAGTGGCGATAGCTTGGTGTTAGAGGGGTGCTGGGGCTGGACCTTACTGGATTTACTTGAATTTATTGCTTTAAGGTACGTAAAATATATGTTTTTAATAAAATTTCATAAAATTTTAGTAAAAGTTATTTTAAAACTTGATAGTTATAAAATTTATAAACAAAAAGTATTAACAGTTAATAATAAATTCTTTGTTCAAAGATAATGATTGATTTATTATAGAAGTTTTAAGAAACTTGAAATAATTTTAGTTATATTTGAATGAGTAATATAAATGTACGTGCTTAATTAAAACAAAATGTTTTAATAAATTATACGTTATATGTGTAAGTGAGTGTGTGTGTGTGTAGGTGTGCGCGTGTGTGTGTGTGTGTGTGTGTGTGTGTGTGTGTGTGTGTGTGTATGTGTGTTCTAAATAATAATAACAATAAGCATGAAGTAAATAACACTAAGTATAAATAATAAAATAATATAATAAAATAATAAAAAATAATAAAAATAATAATAATAATAAAATAAAAATAATAATAAAATAAATAAAAAGTATTAAAACAAAATAAAAAACATAATGTTAATAAATATATGAGTTAAAGCAGTAAAACAGAAAGTTAAAGCAGTAAAGCAGAAAGTTAAAACAGTAAAGCAGAAAGTTAAAGCAGTAAAGCAGAAAGTTAAAGCAGTAAAGCAGTAAAACAAAAGCATACTAATCCCTTAGGTGTTAGGTAACACCTCTATTGATTTACTGATTTACTGCTTTAAGGTATGTAATGTATGTGAGTTAAAGGAGTAAAGCAGAAAGTTAAGCAGTTAAAGCAGAAAGTAAAGCAGTAAAGCAAAACAAAAGCTTACTAATCCCTTAGGTTTGTTAGGTAACACCTCTATTGATTTACTGATTTACTGCTTTAGGTATGTAATGTATGTGGAGTTAAAAAAGCAGAAAAGCAGAAAGTTAAAGCAGTAAGCAGTAAAACAACATAATAATCCCTTAGGTGTTAGGTAACACCTCTATTGAATTTACTGATTTATCGGCTTTAAGGTAATGTAATGTTAATAAATAGTTAGGTAAAGCAAGTAAAACGTATGAGTTAACGCAGTAAAACATGAGTTAAAGCAGTCAAACAGTAAAACAAAAGCATACTAGTCCCTTTGTTTGTTAGAGTAACACTTATTGATTAGCTGATTACTGCTTAAGGTATGTTAAAGTTTATGTTTTTAATAAATATTTCGTACAATTGCAGTAAATAAAATGATTATATATCAGACACTCTGGATTTTTTCTTCTTACATACAATTTTTAAAAATTTATAAATTAAAAAGTATTAAGTAAAAAAGTGTTAAGTAAAAAAAAAATAATGGTAATAAATATATGTGTTAAATAATAGGTCTGTAATGAGGTAAGTTTTAGGATCGCAAATGTTTTTATAAAAAATTGTTAGTTGAAATAAAAATGAATGACTCATAGTATATTTGAAAAGAAATTCTTTGAATAGTTTACATTGATATCATTTTTATCGGTCGCGCGGCTGGTCGCACCTGCGGGTGCGGTGTTCGACTGACTTTGTGCAGAGGGCGCATGCGGCACCCTGGTGTTCCAATTATGACCTAGGGGAAGACATCAATATTAGCTCTGTTCTATGATGGAGGTTTGAAAAGGCTAGAAAAGGTTAGAAAATGCTAACTCATAGTAGGATAAGTGTCTATGGGTGAGTGCGTGTGTGTATAAGTGACATAGTGTATGTGTGTATAAGTGACATAGTGTATGTGTGTAAGTAAATCTGTGTGTGAGTGTAAGTAAATCTGT
>JABUQX010109252.1:30000-35526 GCA_015478945.1 Trachelipus rathkii
AGGACCAGCTTCTATAGGTGAGAGACAAAGCTTCTATAGATGTTCTGGAAACGAGCTAATTCTGTAGGTTCAAAATCAAACTTTTGTATAGGTCCAGAACAACTTTGCTATTTGTTAGGTTTAAACAGCGCCTCAGGCAAACTTTTCAATTAATGATGTAAAAATAATTTTGAAAAGCATAAAAGTAGCAACTTTAGATAGCTGGGGTGGCGAGTAGTAGGACGTGAGAAGGGAGGCCGTGCAGGGAGTAGAGGGTGATGGAGGGGAGGTGGCAGAAAGCGAGTGAGAGAGCGGCGGTATGGCAGGGCGTAGAAGAGCGAGAAGGGTAGGTGCGAGTGGTGTGGTTAGGGTGGGTGTGTGAGGTGGAGCTGGTGGTAAGTGTTGAGTTGGAAGTAGGGGGGCAGGACGGGAATAGATTGTAGAGGGAGGCTGTGGCGTGAGGACGGGTGAAGAATGGGGGGGGGTGGAGGGATAGGAGAGTTGGAGAAGGTGAGGCGATTGGGTCCTATTGCGAGGGGGGGGGCAGGGGGTTGAAGAAGCGACATAGCAGTGAGGGAGGCCGTGCACGACTGTGTCGTGTGTCGCGAGTTGGCGTAGAATGGTAGTGGTAGTGGTATTTATTGTATTGGTATTGGTTATAGTATTGTTAAATTGTATGTAGTTGTATTGTAGTTGGTTTTTAATTGTATTGTATGGTTGTTAATCGTGGCGGTATATATTCTTCTCGCTCAGCCGGTGTTGTTGGATTGTTTTAAAAAGTTGCGAGTTGAATTGTAAAGTTTAAAATATGTGGTTTTTAATTAAAATCTCTCTCTTCTCTCTCCTCTCTCTCTCTCTCTCTCTCTCTCTCTGCTCTCTCTCTCTCTCTGCTCGTTCTCTCCTCGGGGTCTCCGGGGGGTCGGTCGGGGTCTGGCGTGCTGGTGGGGCGGGCGGTGTTGGGACGGACTTTCTCGCCTCCAGCCCCGGCCTCTCTGCAGTCTTTTCCTGGAACAAATTGCTGCGAAATCTGGGAAAAGAAAATTGTGGGAAAACATGTTGATTTCTGGTAAACTGTTTAAAATTTAGAACAAGCAATCAGAATTCCTCTTAAAATCTTATTCAACAAAGCATTTAATTTACAAATAACCGATCCGTCGGCCTGGGGTGATTGTGCTGTTCGTGGGGGTGGGGGGGGGGGGGGGGGGGGGTGGGGCAAAAATTTTCCTTCCAAGAACTCGGAAATTTTGAGAAGGCTGTTTTTAGAAAAAACGAGGGGAAAGCGTGAGCGTGAGGTGTGTGGAAGAGGTAGGCGTGAGAGCTGAGCTACTACTACTAACTACTGACTACTAACTCCTACTGACTACTACTGACTAACTACGAACTACTACTCACTTACTAACTACTACTAAATAATAATAATAAAATATTTGATAATAATGAATAATATAATAAAAATAATATAATAATAATAATATAATTAATAATTAATAATAAATAATAATATATAATAATAATAATAATAAAAATAATCACTGTATGTATGGTTTTTGAAATTCAATATTGCATATTTTGTATTTCTTTGTTTTCTTTTGAGTTTGTAACAAAGGAACCGTAAATTAATAAATAAATAAATAATATAATCAAAATCTAATTTCATATTATTTATTAAATTAATTTATTTATATATATATATATATTTATATATATATATATATATATATTCTTTGAATAGAAATAATAAATAATTTAATATTTTGTTCGGAATTAGATTTCTGGATTTATTATTTATTTATTTATTAATTTACGTTCCTTTGTTTACAAACTCAAAAAGAAAACAAAGAAAATACAAAATCATGCAAATATTGAATTTCAAAAACCATAACATACAGTATTATTATTATTATTATTATTATTATTATTATTATTATTATTATTATTATTATTATTATTATTATTATTATTATTATTATTATTATTATTATTATTATTATTATTATTATTATTATTATTAGTAGTAGTAGTAGTGGTAGTAGTAGTAGTAGTAGTAGTAGTAGTAGTAGTAGTAGTAGTAGTAGTAGTAGTAGTAGTAGTATTTTACAAATGTAAGTTGTTTAAAAATGCTTCATCAAAATTTCCGAGTTCTTGAAGGAAATTTTGGTTATTTGTAAATTAAATGCTTTTTGAATAAGATTTTTAAGAGAATTCCTGATGCTTGTTCTAAATATTTTAAACAGTTTACCAGAAATCAACATGTTTGATCAATTTTTCTTTTCCAGAATGCAGAATTTGTTCCAGGAAAAGGCTGAGAGAGAGAGAGAGAGAGAGAGAGAGAGAGAGAGAGAGAGAGAGAGAGAGAGAGAGAAGAGAGAGAGAGAGAGGAGAGAGAGAGAGAGAGAGAGAGAGAGAGAGAGAGAATTTTAATTAAAAAAATATTTTAAACTTTACATTCACCTCCGAATTTTTAAAACAATCAAACACGGCTGAGGAGAAGAATATATACTGCAAATACAATACAATACAATAAAATACAATAAAATACAATACAATACAATACAATACTATACAATACAATACAATAAATACAATACAATACAATTTTCGGAACTGGAAAGAAAGTGTGAGTTTATGTATAGTGTTTTTAATGCTGAATTAGGAAATGTATTTCAAACTCTCTATCACATCACATTTTGCAAGTTAGCACAAGCTTAAATTTTATCGTTGTATAAATTACATTAAAGTACATAAAAAAAGCCTACAGACGTGTATAGTTATGTTTTAGCTGATTTACGTTTTTCTGTTTGATTTTCCTAAATTATTAAATGCTGTAGCGTTTAGTTATATGCTACAGTAGTGTAGAAGTTGCTATTTAGTGTTTCAATTTTATGTTTTTACACATCATGGTGAATTGAAGAAGTGTCGCGTTGAGGTTTTAAAGGCTACACTAATAGATAGTTGGTTCTGGACCTATAAAAGTTGATTTTGAACCTACAGGAATTAGCTCGTTCAGAACTTATAGAAGTTTGTTCTAAACCTATAGAAGCTGGTTCTGAAACCATAGAAGTTGGTTCTAAATCTATAGAAGTTGGTTCTGAAACTGTAGAAGTTGGTTCTGAACCTATAGAAGCTGGTTCAGAACTTATAGAAATTGGTTCAGAACCTATATAAGTTGGTTCTGAACCTACAGAAGTTGGTTCTGAACTTATAGAAGTTGGTTCTGAACCTATAGAGGCTGATTCTGAACCTATATAAGTTGGTTCTGAACCTATAGAAGTTGGTTCTCAACTCATAGAAGTCAACATAGATAAGTTTTAAGAATTATATTAAATCTTATTTGGTTAGTGATTTATAAGTAAGAGAATTATTGAATTTTGATACTTATTTAGTGTGTTGTCAGTGATGTCATCAAAATTTAGATTAATGTATCTAATTTTTTTATATTTTGATATAAAAATTATGTAAGGCCTATCTTTAATTTATTTTATTTATGCAAAAGAGTTTTATTCAGATTTTGTTTCATTTCTTAGTTCCTTTTTTTTAAGTTTAAATTCATTTTAAAAAAATTTATGATTGCCCAAAAATGGGCTTTACATGTTTGAATCTTACCAATGTTCTTTTTGGCTACTTGCGTGCTAATTCTGAATCTGTTGAATACTACAACCCTATAATTCTGTTATTAACCTATTGATCTTGTCTGAGACTCAAGAATCTAAGGACATATTTTTAAATCATCTAAAAGTAATCAACCACAAATTATTCTGTAATTTCTGCCTGAAACGTAGAATATGTATAAATTGTATATTAACATAAATACGAGTCCCGAGAACAGATTTTCGGAAATAGAATAAGGAATCTTATTTCCTTCGACTCTTCCAGATTGTAATGTGCGTGTGGTAGTGACAACCTAAAAAAAAAAATTTAACAAGTTCTGTAAAGATTTTGTATATTATGGGATAAAAAAATGCAAAATACTCTTAATTTTATTATTTGTTTAAAGAAAACGGACGAATATGGTAATAATGTTGATATTAAAGTATACTGGACATAGTAAATGGATTATGGGGATTTTTAAACTGCAGGCGCATTCAGAATATGCTTTAAATATTGAAAGTAGAGTAAACAATAAAAATTGAAAATAAATTTATAAAAAATTAAAAAAAAATATTTTAAGAGAACACAGTAGTGATAATGATATATATATAAAGGATATATCTATAGTATATATAGTTACTATATATATATATATATATTATATATAGTATATTATATATATTGTATTATATATATATTATATATGAAGTTATATTAATTATTATATACGCAGTAATTATATGTATATATAGTTATTATATATATTATATATATATAGTAGTATATATATATATATATATAATATAGTATAATATAATATATTATATTCGTAAGTTATATTATATTATATATATATATACTATATATATATATATATATATATAATATATATATAATATATATATTATATGGATAATTATGTATATAATATATATTATATATATATATACTATATATTATACGATGTAGATAGTCTGATAGGCTATATATTACTATATATATAATATTATATATATATTATAATATATATATATAATATAATTAGTATTAATATATATATATATAGTATTATATATATATATATATGTATATATAGATATATATATTAATCATAATATATTAGGATATATATATATATAATTATATAATTATACAAGTATTTATCTATATATATATATATATATATAGTATATATTATACTATATATATTATATATATATAGTACATATATATACTATAATTATAGTGTAATATATAGTATATAGGTATGTATATAGATATATATGTATATTATACGCCCGGCTGTAGGTACGGTTTTTAGTATATATATATATATATCTAATACTAGTATATAGTATATAGGTATATATATATATATATAAATATAATATATATATAGCAATATATATATATTATATTGTATATATTATATATATATATTGAAGAGGTGTGCTATATATATTAGTTATAATATATATATATGATATATATATATTTCTTATAGTAAGTTGGTTATATAGTATTGTATCATAGTATATAATGTATAAATAAATATATACTAGTAGTCAGGAGCACCCATTACGCGAAGCGAATGACCTTGGAACCGCTGTGTTTTGGCCTTGAGATACTCGACTCGCGTGGACCTTTTTGAAGCCAAAGTTTTTACCGGACCTTGACCCTTTTTTGAGAAGCCTTGACCTTTTTGAGAGCATTTTGGCTGACCGCGTACCTTTTTATGCCCTTGAACCTATATGCTGGGTTCTATTGTCATCGGGTCGAATGTGTGGCCCACATGGCTGTATGTTTTTGGCCGTTTGACGCTTTCTTTGGCACCCTAACTTTTTTTGGCCAACCCTAATTTGTTCTGGCAAGCCTAATTTTAGCAACCCCTTCGAAGAAGGGTTCGCAGGCGGACGAGCGAAGCTCCGTCGTACGTATTGCCCCCTATTTTTGGCCCCC
>JABUQX010109253.1:0-12500 GCA_015478945.1 Trachelipus rathkii
CAACTAAGAGGAAGGAAAATCATAATAACTTTTGTTAGTATAATCCGATTAGATACGAGAACGGTTTGCAGAGAGCATGTATGGAGATTAGAAAGGATACGACATATTGTGGATTAAATAGATAAAATGTTTTTGTATACCAAACGCTTTTGAAGCGCCGTGTTTCCATGAGGGAGATAGAGGGCGTATAGTAGGAAGTTTAAAAGTTATTCCCGTAAGAAAGTGAATTTCCAAATTTCAAAAAACACTAGATAATATTGATAATGTTTGTTCATATGTAACTAGAAATAGTTTATAATGGCCATGAAAAATTTTCATTCTTATCAGATGAAGAATAAAGATTTTAATTTCACACCAATCATTAAAAAAATTTTTGGCACTTCAGAAATAAAAATTATCAATACTAAAACTATCATTTATTCCAAGTCAGCAATAAATTGGTGCAGAGGCGTATATAATTGGGAAAGGTGAGACATTTTAGTTGTTTAGAGAAAATTATTGGTATACCCGAACAGAATTTGTCGGCTGCTCTGGGCGGAAAAAATTCAGAAGTTTTTCAAAAGTTTTCGTCGTGATCAGCGGAGAATACTGTTTGGCATACCAAATAATTAATCGATATAAAATATGTATATGCGTTGTAGAGGTCACAAGCTGTGAGGTTTCATTGCAATCGAGTAAATATTAAAAGAGTTACAGCCACAGTTCCAATTTTTTTTTTTATGTTTATTTTTTGTTGTTGTTGCTGACAACAGATTAATGATAAGGTTTTTATTTTTTGTTCAAGGGTCAATACGAACGGCGGTCAATCATATACCTGACTGATAGCAAGGTGGTAGCAATATTGTTTTGCTTAGATATAATGTTTTTGTAAACTCCAAGGGAGTTGGGCCGGCGCAAATAGTGGGGAAGCTTGTGAAATTTAGAAAAGTTTTCACATGGCACAGAGGCAGAATTCGGTTCTCGCATACAAAAGTTTATTTGTAACAAAAGTTCATTTGGTGGCATATTCAACAGTAACCTGGCTCCGAAAAGTTTCATGCTGATCAGATGAAATTAAAAAAGGTTATCGGGATGTGTTTTCATTTTAATGACTTACCATGACTTGCCAAAATTTAACACCCCACCATCTCCCACTGTATTATGTGAATAAAATATTTCGCCGTAATGTTAAAAAATACCATACCATTCGAAGAGCAGTTAAAATTCTACAACTAGAAAAGTGTTAAGACTATAAAAAATCATAGAGAATTCGATGGAATTTCTGAGCCGCTCAAAGTTAGGAATCCATGACGCGCAGCGTCCCTTATAAGGACGAACGAGCGGGAGGAGCGCAGTGATGCCTTTTCGAGGGTGTAAAATTAGCGGAAGAAGAAGAAGAAAAAGAAGAAGGCCTGGGCCGATATATCGAAGAACTACTTTCTAAAACTTTCGACGATTTACCAAAACCCGATCGGAATGAATTAGAAGAGGAGGAAGAATCGGGCGTCTCTCTAAGCGAGAATGAAAATCTTTTTCAAGCGAATAAACGATGGAACGAAAACGCAGATTTAAATACGCGCTCGAAAACCCCGACGAAAGTGACTTTTTCAGATAATGTTGAAATATACTTAGCCGATGATCGCGATAGAAAGAGTCCTTGGGAAATGTTTGCGAGGGATCGAGCGAGATTTCATAAAAGAATTAACGAAACAAAATATACCTTAAATCGCGTTTTAAGTCACGAACATCGACGCAAAGTTTTCAATAGATTCGAGCGATAGTAACGTAATAACCGCGAATAAAGAGTTTAGATTTGATTATATTACGGCCTTTTTAACTTTCTAAATATGCCGAGTCAAAATCAAATAGGAAATTGAAAAATAAAATATGCTAATAACAAAAAATAATGAACTTTTTAAATAAATTAATTAATGTTTTATTACGTATTTTTTAGTCCGCGAATATATACTATCGTTTTTCACGCGAACAGGTTTGAGACAACGCATTTTAATTCATCTCGATACATTTTGTTATAAAGAATAACTATTTTTAAAAACACCAAAATTATTAAAAAAAAATTAAAGCGAGAAAAAAAATATATAGAAAAGATCGTTTGTTTCGTTTATCGAACTCAATTCCCACGGTTCAACAAGAGCAGCATCCAGGCAGGGCTACCAGGCCGGGTAGCCCTCAGAGTCTAATGGAAGCAATTCATCGAGAAAGGTGCGGAGAAAAGTTTCCAACCTAAAGGAGCCAGGTTAGGAGGTTTATAGTACATAAGCGGACATCTCGAGAGGGAAGCAAAGGACTGCACGAGAGAGAATAAAAGTTTTACTGAGTAAGGACTGATGTATTTAAGGGTTACATTTTTTGTTAATTAGCATTGTTCTGATGAGGGTGTCAAACTAAGGAGTGGCGGTGATGTGCCCTAGTCGGCTTCGTTTTTCCGTCAATACGTCATCGTCAATCAGTTTCCGGCATTTAAGAAATTTCCCCTTCGTGATTCATTTCGAAGAACGCGAATAAGGGAAGAGTAAATATTCCTGTAGAAATATTAGGGCGTTATTTTATTATCAGCGAAGCATGAAGAGTCGACAATCCGAATGCGCTGTAAGACGCCGAAGAGTGGATAAAGCGCCGCAAGGCGAATCGCGGCGCTCCATGGAACGAGCGCCCGGAACTATCGTAAAAGTTAGTTAAGCCGTCGAGGTTCCCGAACATGTTCTTTGCCAGCGCGGGGCGAGGACCCTTCGCGCGGACCGGAACTGACGGAGGCTTAGCAGGAGACGATTGCGCACCGCAAAGGGGTAGAGAGGTATCTCGTGGGGATGGGCTGGGGGCGGGTTGGGGGGGGGAGGCTGGAGAGTAGGCTCGCGGCTTCTATAGAAGCACCATGGGGCATTCTATCGGCAGGTGGGGCTCGTTCCCTTTCTATCCTATAGTTTATGAAACGGTCGACTATTAGGTGAGAGCGGAAATAGCGCCGTGCGACCGAAGGACCCCCACCCCGCGCATTGTGCGCGTACGCTCTTCCGTCGTTGGTGGCTGCAGTGAGATACCACCGGTGCCGATCTTTGATGCCTTTCATGGCGTTCGATCGAAGGCTTGATGCCAATGAATGCTGCAACAGTTTTGCCTTATCTTCTAGATAATTGTATGGAGTTCGCAAGGGTGCGCGCCGGTCCTGTGGGGGTCACGCCGGGGACCGCCTAGGATTTTGTTTGTGCGGTTCATTTTTTATCCTCTCCGGGGTGGCGAATTTTTTTTAAAAAATTGTTCGGCATTTTTGAGCTAATAGATATTGTTTAATGTTCGGTTTCGGGGAAGTCCTCTAAAATTTCGTAGGGTCTGGTGATTGTCCGTCGAGATATTTCCGTGGCCTCGTTTCAGATTGACGCCGAAAACGGTGCTTTAGGGAATATTTTTTATGTGATATAAACTTTAGATAGCATAAAAAAGTTAGAAATAAAGAGTATAACTATTTATACAATTCTTTATTGTTTGTTTTTTGCGCTTTTTAGGCCAGCTTAACTGAGGTGGATGATAACGCGGACTGCCACGGGGGCGGTCGGAAGATTCCTTGTTATTACCGTTAAAAAGAAGCTATTCGAAACTGATTTCTCATTCAGTCAATCGCCCGCCATGGAAACCAAAGACTCCCCCTCGACGTCGTCAGAAACCAAGAAACAGAGATATGAGAAGGCTATTGCGAACGATTTTGACGTCACAAAACAAATTGTTGAACAGTACGAAAAAACTCTCACTACATTTGATGGCACGGACCTGCAATATTTATTGGACGCAAAAGAAAAAGCTCATAAACTAATGACTGAAAGAGGTGTGACCATACCCCTTCACGAAGACTCTCTGGTTTACATCGATCCCGTATACGATGATATTTTTTGCATGAGAGACTTTTTTACCAAAAAATATAGGTTTTCGCTGAACGAGGAGGAAAAATGTCCGGTCATCTTCAGTTACTCTCACTCACCCAACATCGCGATTTACGCGTGTCTAGAAAGCCTTTTCGCGGTGACGGAAGAAAGAACTAAATACGAAAAACCTTATTTTAAAAGTTATATTTATGGGGCATTAACAAAAATCAAATACCCAAATCACGCCAGAAATGAAACGAGGGATCACAAAATATATAATGAAGAGTATAAGATATTCGACTTGATTAGCGAGAAAGTGTATAATTTAAAATATTTTCAAAATGAAAGGAAAATGCTTTCGCTGGAAATTAAGAAAAACTGCTCTTTTATGGAGCGTGGCGTGAGCGAACTTTTAACACGCATGCACGATAAGGACGCGCAAAAACCGAAGGACTCTTCGCTGAAATTGACGTTTCATCGGATCGATCTACATTCTTCGCGAATCAGTTCTAGAGGATTGGGGAATGATGATGATAATCAACACATCACCCGATCCACCGCCACCGCCACCGCCACCGCCACCGCCACCGCCACCGCCACCGCCACCAACGATATTAAAATAGGGGCCACGAAATTAAAAATAACCGAAAATATTTTCAGCTCTTCGATAATATTATCAGCGACCGCGTATGAATTGGAACCGAAGAATGAAGAAATAAACGACGAAGGCCTCGTCACAGACGATGATCACCCATCAAAAGATTTGTTCGACGGATCATTTTTCAACGAAAAAATTAATCTAGGTTTGCCGACTATTTTTACTAAAGAAAATTGCGATTTGATATTTGAAGACATTAAAAAATCAGAAATCAGACAAACGGGAGTTTTCAAGCATCAGGAGGGCGTCCGGGAATACTTGTTTTCGCTGATAAATCGAAGAGAACCCGACGAATCCCGCAAAAATGGATCTAAGGTTAAAAAACTTAAAAGAATGGTCAACGGTCACTTCAGTTTAACCTTTTCGATCGACGACTTACTGGAATCGAACATCCGCCTCCACCCACCCCTCTTAGAACCCGAATGTAGCTCGAAGGAATCGGAAAATGTCAAAGAAATGTTATTCGAAAAAGAAATTCTCAGAAATGAACTGGACCAATTTATATGCCGATACGAGTTATTTTCACCCGTAAACGAATATTCTGTTCGGCTTACTGCAAAATGCGGCGAAATGATCACTTACTCAGAGGAAACGCAGAAATACATCGAAAAACATTTGGTTTTCGATGAAAATCGACTCGTTCACAAATTCACGGAGGGGGGTGAAATATTCGATTTTTTAGACCCGTTTCGGTTATGGTACAGCTCCTTCGACATTTCCCCGATTCACGAAATGATGAAAATGAACAAAGTATATTTTCATTTCACGTCCACCGATCGTCTCTGCAACGCCCACATAGTGGGCATGGATGCGTTTTATCTGCATACCAGTTTAAAACCTCACAAAATTTTAAAGAGGAATTTACGCTCGACGGATGACGATGGCGATGGCGATGATGATATTTATTACGATGAGGGATCGGATGAAGCCTCGTGGAACCCAGCGACCTTTTCATTATCGATTAACAAATCATCGACCACAAACTACAACGACGTATTAAGGTACATTATTTCTTTTTCAAAGGGAGTTAGTTTCGATTACAAAAAGAACGAGATCGATTTACACTTCATTTTTAAAGATGATAAAAACATCAGTACCCAAAAATCTCTTTTCAATTTCAGTAGATACCGAATAAAAATTCCAAAAATAAAGTATACCTTCGCTAACCTAAAACTAGAGAAATGTTTAAAAGAAACTTACATGCCCCATATGTACGATACTATAAAATGCACGGACGACACTTTCGAAAAAATTGATAAGTCTATGAAAGGCATTTTAAAAAACCTAGATTTCATTTGCTCAAAAGGTAAAAAATTAGATTGTAAAATTATTACTACTAAAAACAAAAACAATAAAAGAAAAAAAAGCAGCGAGGACGATGGTAAAGGGAACAAGAGAAAGAGAGAACAAGAGGAGCAGCTGTTAAAAATCGAGAAACAGCGAGAGCGAGAGGAGCATCGACCGCGGGCAAACCAACCGGATCCGAAAGAGGATCATGAGAAACATCATAAACGTAAAAAATCGAGTTCGAGCCCCCCCTCTAAAGCAAAACATTCGAAGTTGATAAAAATTTCGGAAAGCATTCTGGGGTCGAAGGGCGCCTCCCTTACCTCCGAAAGAAAACGAAAGTATGACAACGCCCTGCGAGAAAAGCAGCAGCAGAAGCACCGCAAAAATAAGTCAATCAAATATTGCCGGTTTTCCCTGATCGAATCTGCAAACAACGACACTTCAAAATTATCAAATAACCAAAATAAACGAGACACTTTGAAACGGAGGAAGGAGATACCGCTTACGGACGTATGCTCGATCGACTTAAATTTAAGCGAGGACGAAAAAGAGGGTAATGGCAGCGCGTCTGACGAGAGCGCCGAGGAGGTTGCAGGAGGGGGGTGGTATTGAAAGAATGGATAGGAGGGGGAGAGAGAAGGGGAGAGGCTCAGAGAGAGAGAGGGAAGAAAGGATTGAAAGAGTTGCAGAGGAGGAGAAGGAGGAGAGAGAGAAAGAGGAATAGAGGAGAAAGAGAGGAGAGGGAGAGAAGAGAGAAGAGAGAGAGATGTAGGAGATAAGTGATGAGAAGAGGAGAGAGAGAGAGAGAGAGGAGAGAATGTAGGTCAAAGTTTTTTAAGTGCCATTGCAATGGGAGGTTGGATTTAGAAAATTTTTTGACAGGTTGCTCTATGAAACTTTTAAATAGATTCAGTTAAGACTATAGTAATTTAAAATTAGTATTTTATTATAGTTTTGATTTTTTGAAAGTTGGCGTATATAATTATCTTTTTACTTTGTAAATGATATTTGATTATTTTTTTATATATTTTTTTTAGGGGCTGAGATTGGGGACAGAATGGCAGTCACCTGTCATTCACTGGGAGATGTAGAACCAGATTTATAAAACGCTTTCAAAGGGACCGCCGTATTCTTTGTTAAAAAAAGGTTGTACTGAAAACAATGTATATGATATACTAACGTAATCATATATATATATATATATATATATATATATATATTTATATATATATATATATATTATTATATTATATATAATGATATATTATATTTACGTATATATATATATCAGTATTAGTATATATAATATATATATATGGATGTTAGTCAATAATTTATACAGTGTGGATTCTATTACTGGGATTAGGATATCGAGCTGATATGGCAGGTAGACGCAGGCTGATAGTACATATAAGTGATTTTTGCCATAAGTCTCTGGAAAATATCAAAGTTGTTGGTTCGGTAAGAGTCTAAAATATTTTAAGTTCCGAAAGTGTATGTTCAAGTGAGCTCGCTGCCACAGTGCTCTTTTTTTTGAAGAAGATTCTGTTGTGGAAGCTTCTTGGGAAGTTTATGCTAGACTTGCACTAATTTTCCTAAAAACTAAACCTTATACTTAATTTTACGAGCCTTAGAAATTTTTGTTTGGCAAAAAAAATTGTTATAAAAATTTTTTCAGAAAAAAGTACAGTACAGTATCACCAATATCATATATATATATTATATTATATATTAAATATATTATATATATAAAATATATATATATTATAATTATATTATATAATATATATATTTATAATATAATAATATAATATATATATATATATATTATATACTATTAATGATATATAATTATATATATATGTATATATTAATGTATATTATTAGTTATAATATATATTATATATATATATATATTATATATAATATATATATATATGTTAATATAATATAATATTATATATATATATATTAAATATATATTATTTATATTATATATATATATATATATATATATTAATATATATATATATTATATATATTATATATTATATATTATGGATTCATTAAAAACTGTAGCTGTGAGCATTTTCCTGAAAAAATTTTTGTTAAAGAAAAATTTAACCATGTTCAAAAGACAAGTAAGTTAGTTTTTAGAAATTTTTAGTGGAAGCTTCTGGGCAGTATATCCAGAAGTTGCATAAAGATTTTCTAAAAACTTACTTTACTTAACTTTTCTGAACTTAAAAATTTTTTAAACAGACATTTTCCGTCTCAAATGTGGTGGGGGTGTTGGTCTACAGTATTTATCTATATATTATAATATATAATATTAATTATTATAATTATATATTATATATAGATATAATATATATATTATATATATATTATATAATATCTATTATGATTATTTATTAATATTTATAATTATAATATCTATATATATATATAAATTATACTATTATTATATATATATAATATATTAGGTAATATTACTACTTCTAGACAAGCCCACAATTTTGAGACGGAAATTTTCTGTTTAAAATTTTGTAAGTCAGAAAGTTAGTTAACGAATTTTTAAGAAAACTCTTAGTATATATAGTATGATATAATTACATATATATACTTTTTCGATATATAAAATCCCAGAATATACTTGCTACATACCTAAAAATAAATATAATATATATTTGTATTATATAAATTGTAAAATATCTAATAATAACTAATACACTATATTTTAATATCGACTTATTTATTATTATAGTATTATAATAGAATAATATTATTATATATTATTTCCAGTATACCTATAAGATAATATATATATATAATAATTTTATATATTATATTGAATATATTCATATATCATATAATGTTGTGAGTGAGTCAAAAGGTGAAAAGCTGGTTAAATTGCTATTAATCTATACAGTATATATAATATAATTATATAAATAACCATTATTATATAATTCCATTATTTAACCTCAATTTAAATATGCATTTATATTATTATAAATATTATATTATTTATTTATATACTTATATATATATGTTAATAAATATATTTATAATATATATATATATATATATTAATATCTAATATATAATATTACACTATACATACTTATTTAAAGTTAAGATATCTCTATTATAAACTATATTATAAATATATTATTATATAATATCTCATATATATATTATATTATATATTACAATATATATAATATACTATATATTATTCTTATATATAATATAATTATATATCATTTAATTATTATATATTTATCTATATGTATTAAACATATATTAATAATACATAATATCGAGTATATTATATCTATTATATTATATAAAGTAAGAGAGTCTCTATACAATTTCTCCTTACTTTGGTTAAGGTCGGATGATCTAGTCCAAAGTTCCCCATACGAAGGGTTTCGATAGGGCCTATATATTCCAGTCATCGTAAGAGAGAGCCCGATAAGAGGCATTTCAAAGGAGGGTCAAATTCATCAGGAAATTCTATAAACAGGATGAAATTGATTCATGTTCAAACCTTTACAGTAGAGATTAGTGAAGGAATGAGCATGCGTGAAATGTTTCTTGATGACTGGAGTTTGTGACAGTTAGAGAGGATTTGAGGCTCTTATGCAAGATACTAGTCTGTACTAACTCTCTTAAATGTAAGACGACCACTAACTACGGAGTTCGAGAGTTCTAAAGTCTCTCTTATCATATATATTGATAACTTAGTTTTCTACCTAGATATATATTTATTATATAATATATTAATATGTTTTTAATAATTAAATAAGTTAATATATATATACATATATAGGTTATATATATCTATACTAATATATATATATATCATATAATATAATATATAACTATACTTATATACCTGTTATATATATAGTAGCTCACTGTTGCTTCTCGTATTATTTTAAAATATAGCTATGTATTAATCCATATTATATTATGAGTCCTGAGAGTGGGCTAATATAACTATTTACTCTCAATAACATCTTTATCCACTTATATAATATATTATATACTTATATATATAATCACTCTACTGTAAATATACATATAATAGTTATTTGTCACATAAGACTTACTTATTATAGGAATATGATATTATTATATATACATAGTTACCTTATTATCTAATATTTTAATTATAGATTTAATTATATTATTATATAATTTATATACTATTATTTATATATATATTCATATGAGGAGGCTTACTTATCATTATATATTAATTATATATTATATATATATAAGTCTATATACCTATATATAATTTTAAATATATATATTACGGTATATAATATCATATCTAGGGTAGCACCTATACTAATAGCTATATATATATGCAGCCATCTACCCTGAGCCTCTTTGTACGACCTGTACTTACATACCTTGATTCACTAAACTTTATACTATTATTCAACTGATCAACATTATAAGAGCTCACGCATCTCGAGTTGTCCTTTTCTAGTATACGTCTACACTGAAAAAAAATTATAATTTATAAAGCTAAAATACATGCTACACACAACAAGCTCTAAATAACTTTGTTTATAGTTATTACATGTCACTTTAGCTTATATCTACTGTATTAAAACCCACCATTTTGGCTTAGTCAATATACTATATCCCGCTCAAATACCTCATCCAATTTTTTGTAAATAGCCAGAGTGCATTCAACAACCTCATGTGACAAACATATCCAATAATTATCTATTACTGAATGATGCTTCTTAATCCAAATGGGTATGCTCCTTCTTAATTTCTTTATTGTTGACCCTGGTCTCCGATGGTGGTCTACTTGAAATTATTGGTCCTGTATTATCAACAGATTGTAAATATTTTGTAGACTTGAATCATGCCCCCTCTGAGAAGCTTCTACAGAAAACATTCCTACTCCTCCAGCCTCTCCTCATAGCTCCCTTCAAACACCGAATCATCCTTGTTGCTCTTCGTTGCACTCTCTCTAGTCATATCTAAGTCTTTCCTAAATTCCGGGGCCAAAACTTGTGCAAATCATACTGGCTCACTAGCTATTATACAGTTTACTTATAAATTCCTTGCTCTTGTACGCATTGTGATATTATGCCCAGCATCTTTTAGCTTTATTCCTTGCTTCCAAAGACTAATTAGCTACTCTCAAATTACTACTGCTTATTCACACTAATTCTTTTTCTTGTCCAAGACTCAACCATTATCATTCATATCGTAGTTAAAACTTTTATTTTGAGTAACCTAGGTGAATACCTTAACACTTTTTACTATTAATTCTTTCAGCTTACCTATAAAGCGAGATTCATCGGTTTATAAGATATTTTTTAATCTTTATACATCCATCACATTTCTTACTGAGGTAGCCATTTGGTTATCGCAAACTAAGGAACCTTACTGTTAAGTCCTGGCTAATCCATTTTTATATATATATGGGAAAATTGTGGCCCAGTACTGAACCCTGTGGGACCAACTATTACTGTGTCCCATGATGAACATAGGCATTTAGTTACACCAGTTTTCTATCAAACTCTCTTTAATCCATCCCGTGTACCACTCCCACCTTCACTGCAATATCATCCGCCCTTATTGGTGTAACTAATAACTTGCTGGTCTAAATTATATAATATAACCGATCCTTGATAATGCACTCAGTAATGTATTCCATTATTCTAAAGGTTTATCTGACATGACCTACCCTTCTAAAACCATGCTGGGCGTTAAAACTTTGTTGTCTTTCCAAATATTTCTCTATGGCCTTTCAGTAATTTTTCCAAAACATTAGGACCAGAGATGTTAGCTACTGGCCTATAATTTTCAAAATTTTCCTTCTATCTTTCTTAATAACATATCAGCAGTCACCATGTGCCTTGGGGTTTTTTTCAGTATTCTAGTATTCTCTCTCATAACAAACATTAGCAGCAGTAAGAACTAACTTCGGCAAGGGGTATTATATATAATATATATTTATATATATATATATATATACTATTTATATATATATATATATATATATTATATTATTATATCTATATATATAAATATATATATATATATATATTGGTATCTATATATATATATATATACTTATATTGATATATAATAATATATTATATTATATAATAATATTATATAATATATAATATATATATGTATATATTATATATTTTATATATTTTAAATATATATAATATATATATATATATATATATATTATATATATAATTATATATAATATATATATATATATATATATAATATAGTATATATATATATATATATATATATATATGTATATATATATAGTATATATATATATAATATAATAGTATATATAATATAATATATATATATTATTATAATATAATATATATATAAATCTATATATATATTATATGTATAATATATATATATATGTGTGAATATATATATATATATACTATATATAATATATATATATATATAATTATATAAAATGAGTATATATATATATATATATCTATATCATATATCTATCTATATAGAATAAATATAATATATATATGTGTGAATATAATATATCATATATATATATAAGTATAAGTATAATAATATATATATATATATTATATATAAGAGTATATAATAGTTATATGAAGATATAAATATTGGTGAATATATATATATAT
>JABUQX010109253.1:15000-25643 GCA_015478945.1 Trachelipus rathkii
ATTTAAATAATATTTTAGGTATGTAATGCACTGAGTATGAATGCTACACAAGGGTACTATTATATTTGGTTAAAAGATGGGCTATGGATTATGTAAAATACTCTTCCAGCAAATTTTTTTTTCACTCCACCCTAATATATATTTCGGTCCAGCCGGAAAAAGATCCAAAGTCCGACTGGATTTCCGGTACACCATTACTCATAACTGAAAATTGTGAAGTGATACGTCATTTTCGAATACATTATCAGATTCACATTGAAAAAACTACATAGCACGCTTGTTCCTGTTTCAGTTCCAAAATCAATGTTGACCAGTGTTATTGGTAAATCAGGTTGTGAAGAAACAAATCTGCTGCTGAGATTACTACTTTTGCCGAAGTGGTTAGAATATGAAAATCTCTTTATATTCCGCCAAAAATCTTTACATCAATCCTGAATACAAGCTATTAAAATCAGGATTTGATACAGGGTATAATAAAAATGAAGTTATTGAATTTTTAAAAGTAGAAGGAGGTAATATAGATTTATATATTATGAATCTACCTTAAAAACTTTAACAATAAAGTAAATTATTTTGAAGATGTTGAAAGAATCACAGATCCGAAAAATATAAATAAAAAAAAAAATGTCAAATATATAAACTACCTAGTCAAACCATCATACTAGTAGTTAATTATTAGTATATTTATTCATATGGTTTTAAATAATATCTCATAATATATAAATGAATTTTTCTATAAATATGAAATAGGAAGAATTTAAATACTTTTGACAATGAGCTTGGAAAGAGCTCATTACGGTGTATTGAATAATATAAACTTTACACCTATAGTAGGTAAATATCAAGCTAATTTTAATCAGATTTACATGCCTAAAAAAAATTTCCTCTTAAATAAATGTATAAATGCAATACAACTCGAAAAGTTCATAAGGAAAATTTCATTGAGACTAATTCGATAAACTTAACCCTTGAAAATTAAAAATATATTTAATGAACTGAAATTATTTTTAAAGCCGAAAATGGTTCAGAATTGTTAAATTCCTCTACCATAAATACATTTAAATTTACCTAATAATGTTCATCGGAAAATATTGAAAACGGGTCGTTTAGGAATAAAGGAAAATATTCATATTGTGGCCCAGGTACGAAAGTACAAAAAAAGATTAAAAGAAGGATATAATAGTGTTAATAGTTTTGATAAGACCTGTAAACAACATGATATAAATTATTTAAAACCTAGAAATACGAAAGAAAGAAATGCAGCGGATACTTTATTAGCAAAACAAGCGAGTGAAATTGCGTTAGATCCTAATGAACAAGAGTATGTTAGAAAAGATGCGAGATTAGTCACAAGAGTTATTGGAATAAAATGAAAATTCGAAATTGGTTTACCATCAAAAAACGGGTTAATCTGAAAAATTGAGAGAATTATATTATAATCCTAAAACTGGATACTCAGGAATCAATGATTTAGTACAAAAAAGCGAGCTATCTTCTAAGATAGTTAAGGACTGGTTAGATCATCAAAACATTTACACATTGCATAAACCAATAAGACATAAATTTCCAACGAGAAGAGTGATTGTCTCTAGTGTTGATGATCAATGGCAAGCTGATTTAATAGACATACAAAATTATAAAACTCAGAATAAAAATATAAATTATATATTATCAGTTATAAATATATTCAGCAAGTTTGCATGGGCTGTTACAATTATAAAGAAAACGAGTAATGAAATAGCTGAAGCGTTTGAAAATATTTTTAAAGACAGAATCCCGAGAAAAATACATACGGATAAAGGTCTTGAATTTATAAACAAACCGACTCAAGAACATTTTAAAAACATGAAATACACTGGTTCGATACAGAAAATGAAACTAAAGCGCAAATAGTAGAATGATTTAATAGAACATACATTACTGAAAACAATACAAAAAAATGGATTGATATACTTCCATATTTAGTTAAAAATTATAATACAAGCTATCACAGAAGTATTAAAATGTCTGCAGAGCAAGGATCACCTGCAAAGACTAAAAAAATAGTGTATAAAAATTTATTTCCTTCTGCAAAGATTGGCTTTAGAAAACTGAAATTTAGTATAGGAAACAGAGTTAGAATCAGTAGAAAGTATAAAAATTTTATGAAAGGTTATCTTCCTAACTTTACCGAAGAGGTATTTATAATATTGAGAGTATTGAAAACAAATCATATAACTTTTAAAATTAAGGACATGAATAATGAAGAAATTATTGGTAGTTTTAATGAGCAAGAAATGACGAAATATGAAAGTGAATTATATGAAGTTGAAAAAATATTAAAGCGAAACAGAGGTAAAGTACTCGTTAAATATAAATTATATGATACAACATCATGGATAAATGAGAAATAGTTAACAGAAGTTTAGAAAGTGAAACGGCTTTATGACACAGATATCCCATGTAGAACAAAACGCGAAACTTCTTTCTGTTAGCTGTTTTCTGTTTACTGTTTCTGTTTTCTGTTTACTGTTTTTTTTTCTCTATAAAAATTGTCATATGTTAATATTAAAGAAAAATCTTTAGTAAATATTAAATAGAAACTTCAGAAATGATTTTAAGATGAGAAATTAGGTAACAAGGTATATATTGAGAAAATAGTAAACTACTACAACCATTAATTGAACCGATTAAGGATTTAACCACACATAAAAAGACACTTCAAGGTCAATCAGCAATACCAGCTATAACTACGAGAAGAGCCCCTTTAGCTATTGAAGATGTACCAGCATCACCTAGTACTCCTGGATATGATTTAGGAAAAATATCAGAAAAATATTTGAAAACAATATTTTCTTATAATAAATATGCCAAAGCATTCGGTATTAAAGCGATTGAAAGAAGTGTAGATTTTAAATTAGGTAATAAAAGTTAAAATTGCTGGTAATAATTTAATTATTAATGACCATCAATATGTACTGAAAGTTTATGGAAACATTTAACCTTGAAAAAAACTAGAAAAGTTTTCATAAATGACTATAAAAATTATAAGAAAGTAATGTTTCAAACTAAGGTGTTTTTAAAGGATGGTGGAACTACAGTTAAAGCGAATAGGGGTAAAAAATATGAATTGTTTATTAAACTAAAATATAATGAATATAAATTGATTGAATACGGAAAGAAAACAACATCAGAAATACGTCAGAGAGCAAGAACACCAAGAAGAAACAGTATTGGAGATACTTCTGATATTTCAGGTACGGTATTTAAATTTTTACCTTCAGATCCTGATGAGCTTGTTAATAGACATAGAATATTATTTTCAGAAATTCTATCAAGCAATACTAACGTTTTCAATGAGTTGCAAGGTATTAATGATGAACTGTTATGATTAGGTATATTTGATAAAACTAAAATAGAATCTTTAAATAACTCTTTTTCTCTATTGTAAATGAGCATTGAGTTATCTAGTAATACATCTGATTTCAAATATAATTTTTATCCTTCTTTAAAATTAAATGTATAAAACACATGAAATAGCGTTATTAAATATAGATATGTATCATTCAGAACCAAATATAGATGAATCAAATAATAAATTCGTATATAAATATAATGGTAAAATATTTGAAATAACATTTCCAGCAGGTGCTTATGAGATTAAAACGATTAAAGATAACATTCAAAAACAGCTTGATAAAAATAAGCATTCAGAAGCAATCAACATTAGCGAACAATATCCCTATGAAATGTATTAGTCATATTGAGAAAATTAACCTTAAAATAAACTTTAATCACAATCAGTCATTGAATAAACTTTTAGGATTTAGAAGGGATATCATTGAGGGAATCGGTGAACATGAAGGGGAAAACCTTGTTAATATTTTATCAGTAAATTCCATTTTAGTTAACTGCGATATTACTGCTGAAGGTTCATATCTTAATGGAGTGCAAGAACCAGTTTTGTATAGTTTCTTTCCTGATGTTCCCCCTGGTTATAAAATGAATGAAAAACCTAATACAGTGGTATATCTGCTGGTTAAAATTCCGACTATTAATTCAATTCATATTTGGCTTACTGATCAAAATCATAAACCATTAAATCTTCGAAGAGAAATAACAACAATACGATTACATTTAAAATCAACATAAACTTTTTTTCTCTATAATAAATGGATCATAATTTAAATTGGAAGGAACCTTTAGAAACGGATGATTCGATTAAAAGATTTATATATCGAGATTATGAACCTTATACAGGAACTAATTTAAATAAATCCGCTGATATAAGATTATCAGTTCAAAATCAAGATCAATTTTTACTACCTTCTAGAAGTTATATTTATATCGAAGGGTCTTTAAAAAAGGAAGCAAGATCAGTATTTGCGAAGGATCAGCCTGGAGCTGGAACTGGAGCAGGAAAATAATTATACATAAATTTAATTAATACCGGAATAATGTACTTATTTCCAAGAGTTGATTACCAACTTGGAAATGAAAATATTGAAGGATATTCAAGTCCTGGACATGCATCAACTATGAAAGGACTCTTAATATATCCTATGAATTATTCAGAAGGCATGAATTTTATGTGGGCTCCTGATAAACGTGAAAAAATATGTTCGAAATTTAATAATCCTGGTTATATGAAGAGACACAATTACTTATTTAAAAACTCATCCGGAAATTTTAGCGTAGCTATTCCTTAAAATCATATCCGAATTTTTTGAAAATTATGATAAATTAATTTATTGAATAAAATATCAGTTAACTCTAAGAAGAAAAGAACATGATAATGATGCTATGTTAAAATCCCCAGATAAAAATGATAACGGTATTTATAAAGTTCCAGATGGTAAAATTATTTTATCCAAAATAGTTTGGAGAATTCCACATGTAACCCTTACAGCTAAATATATGGTAAAGCTAAGTAATGGTATTCTGAACAAAATTGCTTTAAATGTTAGTTTCTTAAACAGACAGTGCGAAACCAAGGACAAAAACAATTCGATTAGAGATTAAATGTTACAGCCGGATCACAGAAACCAAGATTTATATATTTAGCCTTTCAAGAAAGCAGACAATAACAAAATAATGAATCCAGCTATATTTGATCATTATAGTATAACTAGCGCTTGTGTTCAATTAAATAGTGAAAGATATCCAGAAATGGATCTTCAACTTGATTTTAATGAAAATTATTATACTACCGCTTATAAAATGCTATCGAATTATCTTAACTATGTACTTCATAAAGAAAATTGTTCTATTACTTTAACAGAATACCGGAACTTGCATCCACTGCCTGCTAGTATTTAATGTAAGTTGACAATCTGAAAAATTAAAAACCTCAGTCACAGATATTAAAATACGAGCAATTTTTAAGAAAAATATATTAATACCTACAATAGCTTATGCATTAGTATTATCCGATAGAATTTTAAAATTAGAATCATATGAAAATAAAATGAATATCGTTTATTAGTTTTTGCTCTTAAAAAAATGAGATATTATTGTATTCATTGTAGGAAAATAACAAATACTAAAAATGTTCGAAAGGTTATGACTTCTAAAAGTAGTATGCTTAGAGGTACATGCTTAGAATGTGGAAGAGTAAAGGCTCAATTTACGTCTAATAATCAATAAAAATAACGATATTCTAACATGTGAGAAAGTTTCTCACATGTAAAAGCAAAGGAAAAAAATATTTTTTTTATAACCTGACATGTCGCTAAATCAGCGACATGTCAGAGCAAAGTAAAAAAAAAAAAATCATAACCTGACATGTGGGAAAGTTTCAACACATGTTAAATCGCGATAAAAAAAAGAGAATTTAAATTTAAAAATTATATATATATATATATATATATATATATATATATATATATATATATATATATATATATATATATATATATATATATATATATATATATATATATATATATATATATATATATATATATATATATAATAAAATATTTAAAAATTAAAAAAAAAACTAAAATAAAAAAATAAATTAATGATGATTCTGACATGTGACAACCTTTATCACACGTCAGCTGAAAATCAAGATAGATTAATATATGATAAAATTAATTTCAAGGGGGCCCCGTTTCAGAGCCCCCTTGAGAAAAAATTATCAAATTATATTTATAAACCAATATGGTTTATGATAATTACGATATTCTGACGTGGGGGAAATTTTCCCCCACTTCAGATCATTAAAAAACGTAAAAAGGAAAATTTTATATATAAAAAATTTATATATAACTTTTTTCTTTAAAAAAATGATGTACAATGATATGAAAGTATATCTTACACATAATCAGGTAAGGAAAGTTAAACAATGCAGTAAATAAAAATTATTATATATCTAGAATTAATCCAAAGCATAAAGGAAATATATCTCTTCCCCTAAGTTAAAATCAAAAAGCTAAATTTTTAAAAGGAATACCATTTAATTTAAAATTAACTAAATTACAAGTAACAGCCTGGGCAAAACACAACGGATTTTTAATAACACTTCCAACGTTATTAACGGCTGCAAGTGCAACCAGTTCTCTTACTGGTGGAGCTAGTACTATATCAAAGACTGTAAAAGATAAAAAAAAAACAACTCAAAAGCAATTAGGAGAAACTAGAAGGCCTAACCTTCAAATGGAAAAAAAGAAAACAAATGAAAAATATCTTTTTTTAAATCCATACCCTCGTCGAAAAAATGGCGAAGGTTTATTTTTAAGACCATCCAAAAGATGAATATTTGATGAAAGCACAGAGTCAATACGCTCTAATGAAATACGTCAATGGACTTAAAATACCAAACTTTGAAGGAATTTATATGAGAGATGCTCTTGCAAAAAAACTAATAAAAAGGATGTGGAATCTTAAATTTTGATTCAATTAAAGGTTCAGGAACTTATTGGACATGTTGGTTTAACAATTATATTGTAAAAACGTATGCTATTATGTCATTCATTTGTTGAACCCTCCAAGAAATTCAGGAAATTATATTCAAAAGCGATATTGTCTATTCAACGTATCAATACAAAAATGAATATTTGCAGTCATTTTTGTTTATTCGTTCTTTTCGAAGTAGCTGTATTAAATTTAAATTTTCACAATTCTGCAAGAACATTTTTTCTCTATAATAACTGAATGTTAGCATCTTTGGTAGTGGACCTAAAGGGCAGGATCCAATATTGGGGATTTTGGGACCCCATTTTAGCCAAACCTAAAAATGGACATAAAATTCTTAATTTTCAGACAATTTTGATGGGGTAAATTGCAAACCGCAACTTTTTTTGACCTCTAAAACATCATTTTCGGGTGTTTTTCTGTGTCAGTAGTCATTGTTTCGGCATTTTCATTTTTTCCGAACCTAATTTTTTGACATTTTTTTCGTATCAAATTCTACAATTTTTTTCGAAATGCTTTCAAACTTGAAATATACATAGATGGGTCTATTACGCCAAAAATAGTAGAAGTAGTTCTTTGATTTTTGAAAAATTGTGCTCAGCAATTGAAAAAAAGTTAGATTTTTGAAATTCGACATTGATAATTTTTTTAAGAAATCAAAAAACTAACTCTTTCATTTTGTGCATGTCGACCAATCTATGTATATTCTTTAGCGAAAAAATTGTAAGTTGATGCGAAAAAACTATCAAGGTTCGGAAAAAGTAACGCCAGCTGTGACCTCCAGAAAACACCCAGCCATTTGTTAAAAAAAAACTGCACTTTGTCCCCACATCAAAATTGTGTGTCTAGTATTTATGTATGAGTGGGTGCCAACAGGTTCAAAAATGTGCCCCCAAACAACAGGGACAAGACGATTTCATCCGAGGACCTCCAGGACCTCCAGGACCTCCAGGACCTCCAGGACCTCCAGGATCACCAGGGCTGTCAGGAATTGAATTTAAATGTTTAGATGAAGAAGGTAATTTTAATATTGAAAATAAAAGGTTAGCAAATGTAGCTTTTATTCGAGATGAAACGATGTTACTGCAAAAATTTATATAGATAATTTAGAAACAGAAATAAAAAATAAAGTCGATGAAACGTTAAGACGTATAAGAAAAGGAATAAATCGATAACTGAATTAAAATCTGAAGATGATCAAATTAAAAATTTTGTTGAAGATGTAATAATCTCAACTGTTTGATTTGCATGATAAAGTTTTGATAAAAGAAGATTATGAGAACTCTTTAAAAACGATTAATAAACATATTTCATTACTAGATACTAATAAGAGCGCTTATGAAGCAATAATATTTCAAAGTAATTCAAATTTAGAATCGGAAGTGTTTCCGTTCGCATTAGGAATGAAAGGACTATCTTTGAAGAAAACTGGTTATGCTATGCCATATGAAGGATTTATAGATACAATTACATTGACATCTCTAGATGAGGTTCAATATATTTCGGTGAAGTTATTTATCAATGGAGTTGAATTTAAAGATTTAGATGTAAGCAAATATAAAGATGCAGATTTTAGAATTAATAGAATAAAAAACATTCATCTTCATGAAGGAGATATAAATTTTCAAGCTGCAAGTGATTCAACCAATGAAATATCATAGCATATTATTCAAATGTTTGTAAAATACGATTTAGAAAATCCGAATGACCTTTTCGAAAATGATGATATATTGGGAGATGAACCAATTGAGGATGAATAATGTATTTGAAAAGATAGAAAAATATAGAAGGGTGTCTATGGAAGAGATGGAGGAAGAAAGATGGAAAATGGCGAGAGAAAATTGTTAAAGAAAAATGGGGATGAGGAGATGTCTAATAAAACTATGATGAAAATGATATTAAAAGAAAGAGGGGTATCTATAGAAGAGATGGAGAAAGAAAGTTGGGAAAGATAGAGGAATGAGGAGATGTCTAATGAAATATTATAAGCAACTTAAAAGAAGTAAAATATTATATATAATACAGAACACCTTTTTCTCTGTAATAATAAATAGATGGAAAGCAATCTGATATTAAAAATTTTTGAACTATTTAAACGTACGTGCTGACTACAAAACTATCTGATTTAAACTAAGATATTGGTTATATGGTTTTGAACTTAGAAGTAAATACTGAAATATGGTCACAGTGTTTGCAATTCGTGTAGGAGAGGATGATTACTAATGTATTTCTTCCAAGAAGATATGTGAATCTCATGAATGAGGAGCAAATTAAAATTTTCAATGAAAGCGAAATTAAAATGCAATATATTGGTGGAGATTATCATCAAATTAATTTTTCATAAACTTTTTTTCTCAATAGTAAATGAACATAATTGAAAATCTCTCAAAAATTAATGAGGTAAACACTGAAAGAATAAAAGAACTCATAGATTTAGAAATCTTTAATAGCAATGATATTGAAGAGTATTTTAAACTTAATAATTCGGTACCTAAGATATGTAAGAACCGAAATAAGAATTGAGAATTTTGAAACTGATTACGCTTCAGGCCATTCAGATGATTAGAAAAATTTAGAAACATAAAAATGATTACGATTCGTACAAATTAAATTTAAAAGGAAAAAATTATATATAAAATATATATAACACTCATTTCTTTTTACTTAATCAAATCCCATTTGTTAATCTCACATATTTTCTGAAAGTTTCTGAAAGTTTCTGAAAATCAGATACATTAATTTGAAACCACATAATTGTAGCAATTTGAACAATTTATAATGAATAAATTTATGGATTTTTTCTTCTTTCTGAACACTTTACCTGCTGATATGTCTGTTCTAATTCATCATTAAGATTAAATATTTTATCATAATTATTCATTATCTCTCTATTGTTCTTATAATATTTATCAATAACCTTCTCTAAATATATACTTGATGAATATTTCTATGGTTTATTATCATTATTATGTGTATATTGTGAATGATAAGCTTCACAATGATGTTTTACATATTTTCATTTTACATTATTATTATTTATAAATTCAAACCGCTTATAATTATAGCAGGTTTCATAACAATATAATATGAAGTAGTTTGATAAAACATTTTCAGTATAATATATTATTGGTTTGCAATTACATATCGTTTTTATATTTTCTTGTAACTTTAAATGATCTTCCTTTAATTTCTTTGAAATTGTTTCTAATTCCAAACAGTTATTATTTCGATTTTTATCTATAAGATCGTTTAAATCATTTATTTTATCTGTAGAATCATATATAGAATTATTATTATGCATCAATATCAATCTTTCGTATTCTTTTAAGATATTTTCCATGTTTATTAATTAAATTTTTATTATTTAAAAATCAATTTTCAATTCTCTTCCCCAAACCACCCTTCAGCTTCACTCTTTTAAAAAAAAAAAACTCTTCTAAGTAGCATACCAAAACCCCTGGAGCGAAGAGTGTTCCGGAACACAAACTAAGCGAGCGAAGCGAAGGGTGTTCTGGTAAGACCATTAAAAAGTATCACATTTTCATTTAATAACATTTTAAAGCAGATTACATGGTAATTTTCAGAAAGACTGGGGGGTGTTCTAGTAAAGCCCACTTTGATATATATATATATATATATATATATATATATATATATATATATATATATATATATATATATATATATATATATATATATATATATATATATATAAATATATATATATATATATAAATATATTTTAC
>JABUQX010109254.1:0-5000 GCA_015478945.1 Trachelipus rathkii
GTTGCTTTTGATCTTATCTTTATCGAGTTTCACACCCTCAATTCTTTCAAACTCGGCTATGAAGAGATCTTGCTCCTCATCAGTGAGTGGACTACCATCGTCATTGACAGGAAATCCAGAGGCTTCAGTTTTCCATTTTAGGAACATCTTGATATACTCGTCAAACAGCCCACGCGTACGTGTAAATGTCCATATCTCGTGTATCTTCTTGATTTTATATCCTTTAAGAACCGCAAGTTTCAATTCAGGGGATGTATACACACCCGAAATCTCTCGTTGTTTTTCGGTATGGTTACATAAACCCTCGTAACCTCTCTCTGTACACGTACGGCAAAGGGTAAAGATCAATCGTTTATCGTATTTACCAGGCAAAACCGGTATGTACAAGTTCTGAGGAGGGAGAACATCAACGTAAGCTACACCAAAATACGTAGTCTCCATGTCTTCGATATACCTTTCGATCGTTGGTAGTTTATCACCAACAAGTTTGGTAGGAATCCCCGTAGGGTACTCCATGGTTTTCTGGACAGATGGGTAGAGTGAAGTGAAGTCGAAATAATATATCTTCACCTTCCCATCGGTGGAAGGGTAATAGTAAACGAACGGTTCTGTACGACCCCCCGTACAGAGCATCACCGATACACAACCTCTTATTAGCTACACCATCATCTACATCGCGCTCGTATTTTCCTAAATTCATAGTTTTTTCCTCGCCCCCCTTAGTTACAGTCACAGTACCCTCCTTTCGCATGGCTTCCCATTCACACTCCCAAATTCTTACAACTTCATAACCGGCTCTTTTATACGAAGCTTCTTGTAACATAGCCATTCTATAAAGATCGAGACTCGATGTTTTACCTAAATTTTTACGACCTTTCTCACAGTTCTGATGGCCATGCCAAATACACCCGTGAAACAAGTACACAATCTTTTTCACAGCTACATTACCCATACCTTTCCATCGCTGAGCATTCCTGCATTTCAAATCACCATCTACTCTAAGTGCTCTCAAACCTACGAAATCCTCCCCATCAATAGCTGTGTATTCGGTAACCGGTACCTCAGCATATCCATCAGGCTGAAGACACTTATTCTTAATTTTAAATACTCGCTCACCCCCATTCCTAGCATGCTCAATATTTTGTCCCGTATACATCTCCATGAACTCCAACCATCTAATACCTTCGTATGAATAGTTCTTCCCCCCTCCCCTCCCTATATGCGCTATAGTGTTATTCGGCATAAATTTAGTTTTAAACACTCTGAAACACAATGAAGCTATCGTACAACAATCATCCAGACAATCTATTTTATACGTGTTAAGGAATATCCCTCTAAACTTTTCAAAACACCGTCTTAGAATGTCGACGTCTTGTACACAGTACTTCGTACATTCTGATTTAATATCGTAGTCTCTATTTTCATAACTGGTCCACCATTCATCAAAATCCTTTTTCTCACTTTCGCTCATCAGATCAACTTCAAACATTGTTTTATCGGGAATAGGTCCTATATAATTTATAGTGTCCAGAGTGAGGAATCTGTATGGGAAGAAACCTTTAGCCAGATTACCCTCTATTCCCATACATTTAGGTAGTTTTTTCAAAGCGCACGGCATGTATAATAATGTATCTTTGAAATGAATATTGTGCTGACTGGTCAATGTGATAATTTTAGTGCCGCGCTTTATCGGGTTAGTCGATATTGAACTCGCCCAAGGTCTAGCTAGCAGTTTGCTGAAGACAAACTGCGTATCAAATTTTGAACCATTATGAGCGGCAACTATTATTGTATCTTTTTTATGTTTTGAAGCAAAGAGGGCAAGATATTCTATAAATTTATCCACTGGACATTTACCATACACATCAGTGGACGTTAAATCTAGATGAAAAATTTCCATACGTCTTACACCACAATTTTCACATTTATTCTCATTTACCAGTTCCTTACTGCTACATTTATAACATATCAGCATGCTCACTAACAAATAAGGAATCATGTCCACTATAGCTTTCCCATTCTCATCCACTCTAGCATTATGATTATACGTCTCTATATCATAATATATGGTATACACATTCTTTGCATCCTGATTCACTTTCAGTTTTTTCATGAAACATTTATGTCTTCCATCATTAGGATCATACTTCGAACCACACGTGAAACATTTTATATTCTTACAATCATGCTGTTTATTACCATACTTATCAGCTGTATACAAAGTATCGCAGCCTTTACATATTTTTACTTTCACGCAAACCTTTTTTTGATGGTTTAAAGCACGATTTATTATAGAATTTTCTATTACATTTACTACAGTGTCTAAGGGGGACAGGATTATTTAGATTACCCTTGCATTTATGCGTGAAGCACTGACCGCATCTATACTCTTTACAATCAGCCCTTAAATGTACAGCCATATTATCTACAAAACTATAACATTGAGGACAGAATACAGGGGACCTAATACCTTTAGCATTACCAATAGACAATTTAATAGAGTCAGGTCGTGGGAAAGTAAAGTAAAAATGTGTTGTAGCAGCATCAAAACCTATTATATAAAGCGGTTTATCTCTGTCATTCTCTTGGGGCTTATACATCACATGCATCTCACCATAGCGGTCGTTATTGTACACAAAAAGTCTACAACCTAATGTACGTTCAATCACAGGAAACTTATCAGGGGATAAAGGATCTGTATACTCTAGACCGCACCACCCAGCAATATCCTTGCCTAAGGTAGCGATTGTGGAGCTGTGCACACCATCTATAAGCATCGAGGGGTTCATCGTAAGAAGTTTATGACAAACGGCAATAGCTCTAAACCCACAACCTACCTTATCTACTTCGCGAGTGTTGTCACTGGATCTCATATGTCGTTTGATAATGTGACTATTCCCGAAACCAACCCCCCCTGGAAGCAATGGACCCTGACCTTGCGGGTTGTGGAGGACTTGCACTTCCGCTACAAAGTCGCTGAAAGTAGCTTCATCCCCTGACTGGAAAGCTGACGCTAATCTTTCTGTTAAATGAGGAATTAAATCTACCATATTCATTTTAGCATAGGGGATGTTTACATGATACGATCTACCATCTTTATCGTAGAATGTAAACCAAACTCTTACCTCATACTGGTTATGCGCTACATCCCTTTTCAAATATTCAATAATATCGTGAATCACCCTCATGAATGCATCCCCTAAATCCAGCCCTTCCCTGAACACTCTGTCAGTGTTCACATGAATATTATACTTATGGACATCAACGATCCCTGAGAGAGTAGCGAAGGCTCCTTTTTGCACCTCTGTTACATTAGCGGTGAAATCTCTGTCATTTCCCTCCTCCCTCTCTAGTGGTACATCTACTGTTTGCTGAAGATTACCATCTCTATTCTGTAAAAACGGAATCTGTCATGAATATATATTTTTTTTTATTCAAGCTATATAATATTATTATATTCAGTAATTCATATTTCATAGTTTAAATAAATAACTAATGCTCACCATAGAAGTCGAAGAGGGTACAGTCTCTGAAACGGGGGGGACAGGGTTATTAGCATCTACAGCCGTTGTATTGAGAGACACTGCGTCATCATCATCGTCTGCATTAGATGGACCGGGCCTGACATAGACGATTTCTGAAGCGTGTCTTTTATTAAAAGCATGCTCTGCCTCTTCTTCGTTTATATTCGCATGACGTTTTAGACCCTTGATCCTCTGTTAATAAAATCAATCATGAAATATATATATATATATATATTATATATATTATATATATATATATATTATATATATAATATATATTATATAGTATATATATATATATATATATATAATATATATATATATATATATATATATCTATATAATATATATATTATATATTATAATATAATATATAATATATATATATATAGTATTATATTATATAATATTTATATATATATTATATATATATCTCTTTATTCTCTTTTTATAATATAAAACTAATATATATATATATATATATATATATATATATATATATATATATATATATATATATATATATATATATATATATATATATATATATATATATAAACAACACTTACCCCTCCTTTAGTTTTTGAAATGTAGGTCAAAGCTCTCTCTCCTCTGCAAAATGGCGGTGTCATAGGATTAGATGTAGAACTATTTCCTTCGGCACCGGCTCCAGTTTGCTGTTGAGCATTTCTAAGACGTTGAAGTTGTCGGCGTTCATACTTCGATATCAGCCTCTTCAAGGGGACCTTAGAACCAGTATTGCGCGAGCCTGTAACAGCCCGATTTTGTGCAGCTTTAAGACGTTGGAGCTGACAACGCTCGTACTTGGAGATAAGTCTCTTCAATGGAACTTTAGAGACAGTGTTGCGCGTAGTAGTAGGTTGACGTTGTGGATGTGTACTCTGTGCCTCTCTTCTTCTTTCGATCATCATTTTCCTCCGCTCGGACTTTGAGATCAGACGTTTGCCCCTGGCTAATTCGTCCTCTCCACGTGGACAACCAACCATGATGCTGAAATATTTTTAATGATAGTTCATTCCAACCGATAAAAACAGTAAGAAATATATATATATATATATATATATATATATATTATAAATATAATACATATATATATATAATATATAATATATATATATATATATATATATATATATATATATATATATATATATATATATATATTAAAACATACTGATAAACGTTAGGACAATGTCGAGCTAAAAAATATTATTATTATTATTATTATTATTATTATTATTATTATTATTATTATTATTATTATTATTATTATTATTATTATTATTATTATTATTATTATTTCTTTAGTATTTAGTATTGTGAAATATTACTACTATCACCATGCCTTGGAATAACGAACTAATAAAATAGCTTTACACATCGGAATAGCCCTAACCAACATGAGTATGTGTAAACAAACTAACTTTATATGATTAGATAATATATAATCTTATC
>JABUQX010109254.1:15000-19574 GCA_015478945.1 Trachelipus rathkii
TTCCTTTAAGGTCTTGCAATGGTGCTGCGGTGCTATATAATATTTTTTTTGGTTTTTTTAAAGGCTTTTCTAGGTAAGATATTCTCTTCAACATGGTTACCATGGTTGTTGAAGGGCCGCCTGCCTGAGCCCGAGGTTTTCCCCGTCGCCGCGTCCAAGGAGGGGAGGGGGTCTGAGCCCCCAAAACCAGGAAAAGGACTTAGAAGGTTGAAATTTAATGAATGAACAGAAGAGAATAAATGAAATAGAGTAATGAGTTTATATGTCGGGAATGAATCAGCCGAATCGGAGTCGGAGCCGGAGCCGGACCCGGAGTGTATGATTGCAGAGCCAGACCGGAATTCTGGCTCCAGCTGCATATTGAGTCAACTGATGTGTGTTTATATATGTTTCAAAGGACATAGATTCCGAATTTTGGGGTTTGACAACCCCAAAATGAGTTTGAGCCCCTCGTGAGAAGGAAAAAAGAAGAAAAGCACAGGGAGTGTAAGACAAAGAGGAAGAAGAAGGAGGAAGGAGGAAGAAGGAAGAAGAAAGAAGAAAGAAAGATAGAATGAAGAGAAGAAAGAAGAAAGAAGAAAGAAAAAGAAGAGGAGGGAGGAGGAGGAGGAGAAAGAAGAAGGAGATAGAAGAAGAATATTTAGTTAGAGGTCGTATACATACACTTACATATTTAAAGTTAAAGTTAAAGTTAAAGTTATAGATAAAGTTATAGATAAAGTTAAAGTTTAAAGTTAAATTTTCATATTGAAGGATAAGATTTATATTTTTCATGTATTAAATACAAAAGTTTTTTGAAAGACATTGTCTTTTGATGAAAAACATTTTTGTTTTTTGAAAAACATTGTCTTTTAATGAAAAACATTTTGTTTTTGAAAAACCATTTTTTAAAAACATTGTTTCTAGAAAAAAAAGTTGTCAAATTTCCATGAAAAAACATGATTTTAGGGGACCAATAAAGCCAATAAAGCAGTAAAACAATACAGCAAACGCCCAGGGGGCCCCCCCCTCCCTCACGCCCCACCTCATGTTTTAACTGTTTTTACTGCTTTACCATACTTATTATTAATAAAAAAATATATATATCTCTCATTTTTTTCTGTACAAACTTAACATTACGTCATATACAACCATGTTTTTTCTTCTTCTACATAAACACAACATAATAATAATACATAGTAAGGGTTGAGTTAAAACAAGATTTTAAAAAAAAAATAATTTTACTGAAAAAGTGCATTATTTAAATATAAAGAATATATATATATATATATATATATATATATATATATATATATATATATATATATATATATATATATAATATATATATATATATATATATATACTATATATATTTATATATATATAATATATATTTTATATATATATATTATATATAATATATATATATATATATATATATATATATATATATATATATGTATACTTAATCTAGCAAGTGATTAAATGATATTTATTCCCATTTATATTTCTATTTCGTCGCTCACAGAAAAGTGTAGCTTTTAACTATTATAAACTGTACATTTCAAGAAAGTGAATAGTTCTGTGCTAATATATTTATATAATCCTCCAACGTGATGAACTATTTATGTTGAATCTATGGTCTGAAGTATTATTAAATGTTATTAATATACTTAGTTCTATTATCGTAATTTGCATCAAGAACACATCTCCAGAATCTCAGGTTTTTCATACAAAGGAACAGGTGTCATCACAGTCATCACACTTGTGTTTGTAAATCGCTGATTAATATATAGTTCTGAGCTGGCAGAGAAATTTACAAAGAACGACGATTGATCGTTACAAGTGATCCTGGACTAGGATTGACGAAGAAATTAATTAGACGGATCGGTGTTGTGTCGTTTGGATTTAGTTACTATTGGAAATAACTGATTTGGTATTTGAAACGCATGCCTTACTTGGAGTTGAGGCGATATGATTTAATTATGCCTACAAAGAATTGTAAGTTGTCTTTTGTCTCAAGATTTATGTACTGCAAATATTAACTAATTGTGTCCTAAAAGTTGTGAGTATTTTCCGTAGTAATAATAATTTATTCCGATCATTTTGGAAATAACTGATTTGGTATTTGAAACACATGCCTTACTTGGAGGTGAGGCGATATGAATTAATTATGCCTACAGAGAATTGTAAGTTGTCTTTTGTCTCAAGATTTATGTACTGCAAATATTAACTAATTGTGTCCTAAAAGTTGTGAGTATTTTCCGTAGTAATAATAATTTATTCCGATCATTTGGTCGTTAAAAAAAGGAAATTAGTTGAACTAAGTCTAATTTATTTTAGACATTGCCCGACGTTGCCGGGAAAGAAAATAATTACATTGACTTATTTATGCATCCAGTGACGATGGGAAATATTAAATTGTGATTTTTATGTTTACTAAATTATAAGTTAGCTTAGCGTTGAACACAAGGTTTCTGTAATTGTAATTTTAAAATTTATTTAGTAGTATTGATTAGGATTAATTGGAATACGAAAAAATTGTTTTTTTTTTTTTTTTTTTTTTTTTTTTTTTTTTTTTTTTTTTTTTTTTTTTTTTTTTTTTTTTTTTTTGGAAAATTAATTGGGTACGTGAATATATTTATTTATATTTTTTGTTAATAGATATAGTATTGTTAGTATTAGGTTTTATCCTTTTATATTTTTATATTGTTTTATATTATAATTTTAACCTTTTTATTGCTACTGTTGTTATTTGGGGTGTATTTGGTGAGCGGGGTGGTGGCCCTAGGTTTTGGGAAGTGCCTAGGGTGGGGTGTCCCACAAAACGTGCAGCCTAAGTGAAAAAGATTGAGTGAAAATAGATATAGAAGAAGGGAAAGATGGGGAGGAGAGAGGTAATAAGGGTGGGATGTATGAATGTGAGAGGGGCAAATGAGGATTTGAAGAGGGAGGAAGTGGGGTTAATGTTTGAAGAAAAAAGGTTGGATGTGTTAGGGTTAACGGAAACTAAGCTGAAGGGAAAGAGGGAGATGGATTTTGGGGAATACAAGGGTATGATATCAGGGGTGAACGAGAGAGTGAGGGGGAGGGAAGGGGTGGGAATAGTTATGAGGAAAGAGATGTGGGAGAAGGTAAGGGTGTGTAGTCAGGTGAGTTCGAGGATAATGTGGGTAAAAGTGAAATTTGGGGGGGAAATGTGGGTTTTTATATGTGCATATGCACCAGTGAATGGAACGAGGGAGGAGGAGAGAGAAAGATTTTGGAATGAATTGAATGGGTGTTGGGAAAATTTTTGGGGGAAAATGAAAAAATTTGTCTATTGGGAGTTTTGAATGGAGGGGGGGGAGGGGGGGGGGTGGGAAGAATAATAGGACCTTTTGGGGTAGGGGAGAGGAATGCTAATGGAGAAAGTCTGATAGAGTTGTGTGTTGAAAGAAGAATGATAGTGGGGAATACTTGGTTCAAAAAAAGTGATAATCATAAGTATACATGGAAGAGTGAGATAACGGGGGGGAGGGCGGTACTGGATTATGTGTGTGTAAATGGGAAGGATAGAGGCAGATTACTAGATGTAAATGTATTTAGAGGGGCGGGGAGGGGGATATCGGATCATTATTTGGTGGTAGCTAGGTTAAGAGTGGGAGGAGAGGTGACGATTAGGGAAAGGGGGGAAAAGAGGAGAGTAGAGGTGATAAAGGTGGAAAAATTGGAGGAGACAGTGTGTAAGAGGGAGTTTAGGAGAGGTATGGAGGATAGGTGGAGAGACGTGAGAGGGACGGGAATTGGGGAGGTGGAAGGGGAGTGGATGAGATTTAAAGAGGCAGTATGTGAAGAGGCTAGAAGGGTATGTGGAGTAAAAAGGGTGGGTGTAAGCAGAAGGAAAGGGAGTGAATGGTGGAGTGAGGAGGTGAAGGAGGTGGTGAAAAGGAAAAAGGAAGCTTATGTGAAATGGTTGGGAAGTAGGAGAGAGGAAAGCTGGGAGGAATATAGAAGGGTTAGAGGGGAAGCAAAGAGGGCGGTGGAGAGGGCGAAGAGAAAGAGCAAAAAATGAATGGTGTAGAAAAGTGACGGAAAATTTTGAATCGGGGAGCAAGATGTTCTGGAAAGAAGTAAATGAATGAATAGAAGAAGAAGGAGGGGTGGGGAGAGGATTAAAGGGAGGAGAATGGGGAGTGGATAGGAGGTAGAGGAATAGGGTGAGGAAGAGTTGGGGGGAGTATTTTTGTGGATTAATTAATGAGGTGGGTGGGAGATTGGAGAAAGATTATTAAGCTGAGAGATGAGGGTGAATTTGGGGGAGGGAGAGGAATTGATGAGGAAATCCAAATGAATTCACTTTTTAGGGCTTTGAATAAAGGAAAAAAAGGGAAGTCCGCAGGCCTGGATGGTGGTGAGAATGGAAATGTTACAGAATGGAGGTATAGGGGTGGAGGAATGGTTGTATAGGTTATATAATAATTTATGTTGGAGGAGTGGTGAGGTACCACAGGATTGGGGAGGATGGTGTTTGGTTCCACCTGTAATACGGGGAAAAGGGGATAAGGATGGGAAATGTGGGAATTATAGAGGCATATGTCTATTAAGTGTGG
>JABUQX010109255.1:0-15000 GCA_015478945.1 Trachelipus rathkii
ACATTATTTGGTACATCACATTAATAGTAAATTGAGGTAATGAAATAAAAATCACTAACCTGAATTAGAATCCAAAATGGCAATGATTAAAGTTAAGTCCCCAATATAAAAATACAAAGAGTGGGAAACTTATGGTTTTACTTGAAAACAAATGAAAATGAAAGTTTAAATAATTAAGATACTATTCATTTACTTTTCACTAGAAAAAAGAACACTTTAGACCGCGCCTTAACTCTGCTATTTTGGCTATTTTCTGGTGTTTTTTTTATAGATATTTTTGTACAGAGTTATCAGTTCCATAGATTAAGGCCAAAAAAATGGGAAAATTTCGCTTAGTATTTGATCAGCACGTATGAGAAGAGTGCGTTTCGATCTTCTTTGAAAAACTACATTTTTGCCACAGTGACCGTGTTACTTTGTGTAATTTTTGTGTAAAGATTTTTTATTTTTTGACTTATTTACACAGGCATTATAGTAGCTGAAAGAAAGATCTTTCAAATGATGTAGATACTTTTATTATAAAACACTAAAAAAATCTATAAATCCGCGTAGTAAAAAGCGTGCGACGGAAGTGTCGCAATCCGCCATAAACCGAACAACCAACCTTAGAGTTTCCACTTTCCTTCCAAAAGGTAAGATAATAATAATAATAATAATAATAATAATAATAATAATAATAATAATAATAATAATAAATTTCTGTGGGCGAGGCCTGTACTTATTTTATGATTGTGTAGCTATTTGTACATTCGATAAGTTGCCAAGTTGAAGCAGCTCGGTTTTAGGTTTTATAATAATAATAATAATAATAATAATAAATAATAATAATAATAATAATAATAATAATAATAATAATAATAACGTTAGTCAGAGAAAACGGTGTGAGTAAATTTTTAAATCCCCCGTTTTAAATCCCCCATCAGCTGTTTTGTATATCACCAGACATATATATATATATATATATATATATATATATATATATATATATATGTTATATATATATATATATATATATATATATATATATATATATATATATATATATATATATATATATATATATATATATATATATATATATATATATATATATATATATATATGTATAAAGTACCATTATAACTTTGTAAAAAAAATTTAATTTATAGCTGTGTCTTTATAAGATTTGCGTATGAGCAAAATTTTAGCATAAGTCGAAATGAAATGATATATAAACCCGTTCCTGTTGATATACTCCTTCAGTCAGATACAAAGTCAGTCAGAGATTAAAGCAATTATTAAGAATCAGAAGAAAATCTCACTCAAGATACTCTCTCCAGAAATCCTCCCGGCAAGAGCGATAAACTTCAAGGAAAAGGCTGCGACTCCGAATTTCGATCATCAATTTTCGCCGCTAAACGAAGAGTCTGAGGCAAGTTCGAAAAACGCACTGGAAAAGGCTGCGACTTGCAATTCGCCTACAAAGAGTATCTCAACAGATGGGAGTTTTGTTACTTTTTACTTTAATTGCATATTTTACTTATGTTTAATAAAACATTTCAAATATGGATTAATTTACAACCTCTTATAGGGTGCTTGCTCTTAATATAAGCCACCAACTTAGCAAGTAACGACCCTATATAATTGGTGAACCCGGAAAAGAACACCCACAACTTCAATCAACGCCTTCTAAAAAACACAAAATGAAGAAAAAGAAAAAACTACAATACTACTAAAATTCCCAAACAGAACACTCCGAGATGACTCAAGCAAACTAACATTATCAATACGAACTACAATTTTCATATTTAATTAATTTTGGATTATGGTTTTCATCTTTTCACAACTATCACAGTTCGAGGATTCATCGCTAGACATATCAAACTTCCTTTTCGGCATGGATTTCTTTCATCATTCAAGTTTGATTATGGGCAGAAACTCATTTTTGAATTCCACTCACGAACTCTGATTCCTTTTCGAATTCTAAATGGTTCTGTGACCTCTCCCTTTTATGTATGAAGAAATTTTTCAAATAAAGGACCTACATTTCAAGCAACTTCGTCTCTACATATGTCAAGCAATGTTTCTCTCGTAACTACAACTTTGAAAACTACGTGCGCATTGGTCAAATCATGGATACGTTAGAAACGTCTTATACTAGACCTTTCCTTGGATTTAACGGTTCGATCAATGTGGCCTATTTAACTTGTGAAAACTCAATTGTTCCATATCAAGAATTATGTATTAAAATTTTTGTACTTTTATACATTTAAATGTTTGTATGTTTGTTTATATCTCTAACGGATATAACCAAATATGCTTGTGTTTAAATGCACTCTTTTTATTTTCTGTATATATAACATTATTGTATTTATATGTATTCAAATACTTGTATATATGTTTAGATCTTCGGATGTAACCAGTTATGCTCGTATTTGAATATTATTTAAATTTCATGTATACTATTTTTGCCTTCAAATGTTTATATGTCTACTTATGTCTTCGGACATAATTAGATATGTTTGCATTTGAAAGTATAACTTTATGTTAACTTTATGTATTTTAGTTATTATTTTTACCCCATGGAAATGTTTTATATGTTTGTGCATTGTTAAATACCCACAAATATGTATACATTTGAATGAAGGTTAATTTTTATATCGTATAATTATTATAACATACTTTCTCACTCCGTGTTTAGGGCGGGAAATAATGTAGTACTCCATTATAACTTTGTAAAAATTTAATTTATGTTCGTACTTATGCTAAGATTTGCGCGAGCAAAATTTTAGCATAAGTCGAAATGAAATGATATATAAACCCTTCCTGTTGATATACTCTTCAGTCAGATACAAAGTCAGTCAGATTAAAGCAATTATTAAGAATCGGAAGAAAATCTCACTCAAGATACTCTCTCCAGAAATCCTCCCGGCAAGAGCGATAAACTTCAAGGAAAAGGCTGCGACTCCGAATTTCGATCATCAATTTTCGCCGCTAAACGAAGAGTCTGAGGCAAGTTCGAAAAACGCACTGGAAAAGGCTGCGACTTGCAATTCGCCTACAAAGAGTATCTCAACAGAAGGGACTTTTGTTACTTTTTACTTTAATTGCATATTTTACTTATGTTTAATAAAAACATTTCAAATATGGATTTCTAATTTACCAACCTCTTATATAGGGTGCTTGCTCTTAATATAAGCCACCAACTTAGCAAGTAACGACCCTATATATATAGTATACATGATATTATATATATAGTTATTATTATATATATATATTATTACGGCATATATTATATATATATATATAGCATGTATAATTGTTGGATATATATATATATATATATATATATATATATATATATATATATATATATATATATATATATATATATATATTGTTATTGGTTATTATTATATATAAATATATATTTCTATAAATGAGCATATATATATATATATATTATTATTATTATATATATATTATATATATTATTATTATAGAAATACATATATATATATATATATATATATATAATGAGAGTTTGTAATTTACAGAATGGACCAGTTCCAGCGTCAAGTTCCCAACCAGTCGAACCTCTTCCATCAACATCTTCCTCACAGATCAATGACAGCTCAGAGATTTCCACTCATGGAATGGGTGAGGAAGAGGTGGTCCACATTTTCCGTAGATGAGGCGTTGAGTCTCATTTTATGCCCGATGGGTCGGACGACGACCTTAGCAGCGACGACGATGATGATGATGTTTCATTTGCCGCAATTCCGGAGGACATTGACGCGCTCTCCGATTCTGAGGTAAACCAACGCTTACAAGCTTTGCAAGCATCTCAACGGCTTTTCATAGAAGACAGAGAGAAGAGCGACGACGACGAGGAGGACATTCCTACTCCAGCTCAGAAGAAGCGCAGGTCTAGTTCCCACCTTGTTTGGAGGAATGTAGACCTTACTCAGCCCGCTGATATCATATGGAAAGACAGGGACCAGTATGTGACGAAGTGGGTGTATAAGGTGGTAACCAGAGCTGGGGCTAGTGATTTTGTGTCTGATATGATATTTTACGTAGGTAAGGGGAGTGTCATTGACAATCGCAATGTTGGCGTCTCCTCTTCGTGTGTTGTTCAGCTGACTGAGAATGTCCCGAAGCATAAGAATTATAAGATCACTACGTTTTTGGAACATTCCTCCCAGTATCTCCCGGTTGTACAAATTATGAGTAGTAATAGGTTTTTCGAAATAAAGTCTTCGCTGCATTTTAATGATAATGCTCTCGAAAAGGCAAGGGACCACCCCGAATATGATCGGATTCAAAAGATTCGTTATATATTCGAATCAGTACGTAACAACTGCAAAAAAATACCTCAAGAAGAATACCAAACAGTTGATGAACAAATAATACCAACCAAATCCCACATATCAGTAAAACACAATCCAAAAAAGCCACATAAGTGGGGGTATAAGGTAGTAACCAGAGCTGGGGCTAGTGGTTTTGTGTATGATATGATATTTTACATAGGTAAGGGGAGCGTCGTTGACGATCGCAATGTTGGCGTCTCCTCCTCATATGTTGTTCAGCTGACTGAGAATGTCCCGAAGCATAAGAATTATAAGATCTATTTTGATAACTGGTTTTCCTCGATACTATATGGCTATATATATATAAATGAGCAGGGGATGCTATTTGTCGCTACTATTCGGCCAAGTCGACTGAAGGGGCTTACGTTTCGGAATGAAAAGGAACTGAAACAGGGCGGAAGAGGGAGTTTTGATACCTGGGTAGACAGGAATACAGAGACCAGTGCAATACGTTGGTATGATAATAAGTCGGTGCACTTAATATCCAACTATGCAGGTGTCAGCCCATGGATACATGCCGACGTTGGGATACAAAAGAAAAGAAGTATGTAGAAATAAATCAACCATATGCAGTCCACGAGTACACTAAGCACATGGGAGGTGTTGATTTGGCTGACATGCTCATCGAGCTCTACCGGATAAATTTCAAATCAAAAAAATGGTACACAAGAATTTTTTATTTCCTACTTGACTTGTGTGTCGTCAATTCGTGGTTACTGTATCGACGTGTTTTTTCCGAAAAGGGGAATCATGGAAAGAAGGTTATTTCGCTTGTCGATTTCAGAGAGGATGTGGCAATGGGACTGATTGCGTCTAAACCTTCTACTCCAAGAGTTAGTCCAAGCGATTCCAGATGTAACGTAGAAGAACGTCGGAGACCTGCTGCAGGTCCCGCTTTATCACTGAGGTATGATGGAATAAGACACTGGCCGGAACATACTGCTGCAAGGGGCAGATGCAGACAATGCATCAAAAACCAACCTGTGATGAAGTGTGTAAAGTGCAATGTATATCTCTGCATTGCACCCAAAAGAAACTGTTTTATACAATTTCATACCAAATAATATATATATATATATATATATATATATATATATATATATATATATATATATATATATATATATATATATATATATATATATATTATATATATATATATATATATATATATATATATATATATATTAAAACTAACTACCTTTTAACGTGCTTTATCCCTTATGCAGCATCCGGTTATTGTTAACTATGCGACGCGTAGTCCAATGTTCGAATCCCGCTGATGGAGAGTAAAATCTCCTGTGACTCATTTAAATTTAATTTTTTTTTTTTTTTTTTTTTTTAAAATTACACCTCACGGGCATAGCCCTATTCAAGCGAGGGGAACTTCTCTCGTGTACTTAACGATCCGAACCCACGACCTTGCCATGCGACTCCGTCGCTCACCATTTGAGCCACGGTATGAGTCAGAAGATTTACCTTCATCAGCGGGATTCGAACACTGGAACCCGCGTTGCTGAGTTAACAGTAAACTGGACAAGCCAAATCACTAGGCCATCCATCGTCCCCAGAAAAAGACGCTCAAGCTGCAGTTTTAAAGCACCTCGGTTCATCCCATAATATATATATATATATATATATATATATAGGCATATATATATATATATATATATATAGTATATATATATATATATATATATATATAGTTATATATATATATATATATATATATATATATATATATATATATTGAAATAAGTTATTTCAGTTTCTACTAATTATTAAATTTTATGGTAAACTTATAAAATGTGATATATATATATGAGTATATATATATACATATATTATTATATTATATGTTATTATATATATATATATATATATATATATATATATATATATATATATATATATATATATATATATATATATATATATATATATATATATATATATATATAAAATATGATTATAATTTTCTATTTTTTTATGTTTTTATACCATTTTATACAATGAAATAAATATATTACATATAATGATTTATTTTTACATATTCCTCCTTTGTTGCCGGATGAGACGATTTCGTCCCACTTTGTATTTTGACCTTATATATTTTTTTTTATATAAATTAAGTGTACAAATGTGTTGTACTACCTATAATAAACATGTAAATGCACAGAAAAAAAATTTTGAACTCTGAAATCAAAATTCAAGACTCAAAGGGTTAATAATAATAATAATAATAATAATAATAATAATAATAATAATAATAATAATAATAATAATAATAATAATAATAATAAAAATAATAATATTTGAATAATTAGCTAAATTTCAAATATGATAGTTTAACCTAAATAGCCTAAATATTAGAAATAAAGAAAAAAAAAGTCATTAAAAAGTAATTGTCTATTTTAGTAAACAACCCGTCTTAAATATTGCCACAAATAACACCGCATTTAAAAATTTAAATGGACTATTATCTACACATGCACATTCAATTATTGTCCAGTTATCCTTGATTTGCTGTTATGATTTTTGAAGTAATTTATAAACTTCATAAATAGCTTTTATAATGGTTAACTTAATGACAAAAATATCTGAGGTTGTAGACGATCTTATACAAAACCCTGTAAATAAAAGAAATAACATTATTAAAACATAAGAAAGAGAAAATAACCTTTACATTATTCTGATCCAAAACAATCTCTATTGTTCTGAACCATTACACTTACCTGAAATTTCATCCTTTGTAATTTTCTTCCATTTCTTTACTTGAAATCTTCTAAAGAAGAAAACAAAATCAATTTAAATAATAATAATAGTGTTACGCATAAATTTAATATTTATGATTATGTAAAGTTAAAATTTGTTTAAAATTAAAAGATTTTGTAAAATTATTAATTTTACATTTAATACGCATTATAAAATATATAAACTATGTTACATAGATATAATTTTTTTAATTTTGTTTTGTACAGACACTCCTTAGCGATGCTGGGGAAGAAGAAAAGGGTTCCAAAATGAAAAGTAGTTCAAGAAGCAGACCTCAAACGTCAGTAACGCTTCATCAAACCATTAAAAAGAGTCGTCTGGAAAAAGTTTAGTTGCAGATTTTGTAATTTTAGTTTTAAAAGCAAAGATGAGATGAAAAGCCATTTAAAGATACATAATAAAAGAAAGTTTAAATGTGCCCATTGCAATTATAAATGTAATTTCAAATCAAACCTAAAGCAGCATTTGCTAATTCACAGCAATATAAAATTGTTTAAATGTTCTGAATGCAACTATGAGTGTAATCAAAAAGGATACCTAAGAATCCACTTGTTAAATCATGAAAATGTAAAGTTATTTAAATGTTCTGAGTGCAACTACGAATGTAATCAGAAAGGACACTTAAAATCACACATGCTAACGCATCGAAATGTAAAGTTATTTAATTGTTCTGTATGCAACTATGAATGTAAGCGTAAAGGAGATTTAAAAACTCACATGCTAAGGCATCAAAATGTAAAGTTATTTAAATGTTCTGAGTGTAACTATGGAAGCAATCGGAAAGACCTTTTAAAAAGACACATGCTTATACATGGAAATGTAAAGTTATTTAAATGTTCTGAGTGCAACTACGCATGTAATCAGAAAGGACACTTAAAATCACACATGCTAACGCATCAAAATGTAAAGTTATTTAAATGTTCTGAGTGCAACTACGAATGTAATCAGAAAGGACACTTAAAATCACACATGCTAACGCATCAAAATGTAAAGTTATTTAAATGTTCTGAGTGCAGCTACGAATGTAATCAGAGAAAATATTTAAAAATCCATTTGTTGAATCATGAAAATATAAAGTTATTTAATTGTTCTGAGTGCAGCTATGGAAGCAATCGGAAAAACCTTTTAAGAAGACACATGCTTATACAAACAAACCAGACCCTCCATTAGGTGGGCTGTCAGGTGGGTGAAATGCTTGCCACAGTTCACTGGATCCATCATCAATATCAATAAATTTCGTAACACCTCGAATTTTCGAGAGAAATGATATAATGGTCTGGAGAAGAAACCAGCAACTCCGGTTCATTGTGCACTGGAGTGGTGTGGTGGCATTTCCGTTTTCCAGAGGCGGATGCTTCTCACCCTTCCCTAGGTTTTCGGATGTGCCTCTTCCGCGCATCTGCCTCTCCCCGAAATCCTTCTCTTTCGTCTCTCAGTGCTAGTCCCCTGAGCAATGAAAGTTCGATTCCCCGTACGTCAAACTGATTCGCTTACGCTGTTGGGCTGGTTTTTTTGGGGACGTGGATGGCCTAGTAGTTGGAGCATCCGGTTGTTGTTAACGCTGCGATGCGGTGTCCAATGTTCGAATCCCGCTGATGGAGAGTGGAATCTCCTGTGGCTCATTTGAGTACTCAGCAATTATGGGATGAGAAAACCGGGTGCTTTAGGGACTACGCTTGAAACGTTCTAGCGGGACCAGTTCCGAATGGTCGTGGTGTCCGGCGAGGAATCGAACAGCCTCGGGGAGACCGGGTACCTCCTCGAACGGAATGAGAAATTTGGGGTGACGCGTGCATGGATGGCGAATTCTTCTCCTCGCCTTGAAGCGAATCCATGTGGACCTGCGGAAGATGTGGGTGCCATTCTACTTAATCTCTGGGTACATGTTCAGGGGTGCTGGGGGTCAACAAAATCCCTCATCCTTAGGTCTGAGGTTTGGACCCGGATGAGGGATAAATACCTCCCTTAGAGGAGTGGAAAAAAAAAAAAAAAAAAAAAGTAAAGTTATTTAAATGTTCTGAGTGCTGTTATGAACGTAATCGAAAAGACCAATTAAATGCGCACATGCTAAACCATCGGAATGTAAAGTTATTTAAATGTTCTGAATGCAACTATGAATGTAATCAGAAAAGTAACTTAATAATCCATTTGCTAAATCATGAAAATATAAAGTTATTTAAATGTTCTGAGTGTAGCTATGAATGTAATCAGAAAAGAAGCTTAAAATCACACATGCTAAAGCACCGAAATATTGAGCTTAAAGATAGTTAGAAAGCGCATCGCAATTTTACGACTTGTGTTTGGATGTTGGCAAAAGATAATTAGAAATGTCATTATGGTCAAGGTTTGATCACCGATATATCTGTTAATAACCCCGTGAGAGAAAAAAGTTATTTAAATGTTCTGAATGCAATTGCGAATGTATAAAAAAAATTAAAAATATACTTGCTAAATCATGAAAATACAAGTTGCTTAAATGTTCTCCAAGTGTAGCTATGAATGAAATAAGAAAGGAAAATTAAAAGAAAAAATAATAAGCATGAAAATATGTAGCAAATAACTATAATTGTTGAAGAGGTAAAGTAATGTTAAAGGTTTCGTTAGAGTCCGAATACTCATCCACTGTAACCAAAGCAGAGAGACTGAAAGAGGTTGTAAGGAATCACTTTCAGCAGATTGGAATGACTTTGGACTCTATTTTGTCCTTTGATCGTTCGGAATGAAAGACGGAAGACGCCTGCAGAAGACATCAGAAGAAATACCTTTGAAATTAAAGAATTGGACCAGGAAGGGATTTGTAAATAAGTTTGTATTAAATCGCTGTAATTCTTACTTTTAACTCGTTTATTATTAAAAATAAATTATAGTTTTTATTGCACCAAAAATGAATAAAATTTAAAAATAATAATAATTAATGAAGTATAAAATAAAAAAATTGCTGACTCGGTGGAATTTTAATTTAATCTTTTTATTTACAAACTAATTACGTTTATAACTTTAAATTAATAACTCTTATACAAAAAAGACCGCTCAACATCTGGCTCCCATTTCGAAAGGTAATTTGCTATTTAAGATAATTGAAGTATAAAATAATTCAATTCAAAGATAATGATAATTTCAATTCAGACAAAATTGTAATTCTAAAATCTGTAAAATTTAATAGTTAAGTAAAAAAAGAGGTTTGAGAAAGAAATCGAAGCTATAATTAAAATGTATCCAAAGTAGTAAAAATTTTATCTTTTAATGAGTGATTCATGCATGTCTTCATCTTGATCACATCAGTTGCTGTTAACTCGTAGTTTTAAAGTTCTTAATCTCGACTTTATATTAAAGTCTTAACCAAATTTATATGCCTTGAAATCAATTAAGTGATGTTCTAATTTCTTTAACGATGCAAAAATCGCAAATAAATAATACTTTGAAATAGCCAAAGCCAGTCGGTGTTGTGAAATATAATTGAAAAGTAAGCATAGCGAAGAAACCTTCAAAGTCGATTTCCATCCGAGTTTATAATACCTTGCATTTACACTAATTGACATATTGATAAGCGTACTTAAATGTGAAAAGTTTTAATTTTCAAACACACATGTCGATTTAGTATAGTGAGCTTCTAAATTCTAGTAATTGATCGTATTGAACTAATTTAAATTTATAATTGATACCAGTATCAAACTCGAGTTATGAACCAAATTATTTAATTTATGAACAATTATTTGTGCAAGTCTTATTTAAATTTTAATTTATATTGAAAAAAAATCCTTAACCCTTTGATACCGTATGATTCCTCTTAGTCTCATGAATATTTCAGGCTATTTTGACCCTTATAATACGAGTTTTTAAGGTGTATTTGGCATTTTCTGATTCACAGAGCTTGGTTTTCGTAAGCAAATGTGAAAAAAGTTTGAAATATTTCCCAGTTCACTTGCAGTAGCTGTGCAAAGTGGACGCTTTTTGAAAATCTGCGAAATCTTGCAATCTTTGCAGTTGCAATTTTGAAAAATTTATTAAAAATAAACAAAGTGATTTTTGGTTGTTCAAAAAATATTTTTTATACGTCACTATGGTGTAATTAATGATTTGTTAAAAAAAAAAAAAAATGAAATAACTTATATGCTGCATACTAGGGCCTTTTAAACCCATGATTCCATATGAACTCATTCGGGATATGCTACGTATTGTTTTTTTTTTTTTTTTTTTTTTTTTTTAAACTTTGATTATTTTAGTTCATTTTTCATAAGAATGATTCAATTAGTGCTGTAAATAAGAAGATTTATAAATTTACCCAATTCAGTGGTAAATATTACCACTTTTCGATTTGGTGAAACCATGCGGTCTCATACAGCAAGGGTATCGTCATATATATATATATATATATATATATATATATATATATATATATAGAAAAATCACTTATATATATATATTTATATATATATATATATATATATATATATATATATATATATATATATATATTATTGAAAGAAGATATACATACATATATATATATATATATTATACCGTATATATATATTATTATTATTATTATATTATTATATTATTATTATTATATTATTATTAGTATATATATTATTATTATATATTATATTATTATTATTATTATTATTATATATTATTATTATATATATTATTATTATTATTATTATTATTATTAAGAAGATATACATACCTGTATATATTATTATTATTATTATTATATATATATTATTATTATTATTATTATTATTATTATGTATATATATATATATATATTATTATTATTATATTATATTATTACATATACATATATTATTATTATTAATTTAACGTATATATATATTATACATATATATATATATACATACATATATACATATTAAGGAAAGAATATATATATACATATATTATTATTATTATATTATATATATATATATATTATTATACATTATTATATACATATATACGGTATATATTATATTATTATTATACATATATATATATATATATATATTATTATTATTATATATACATATACATATTATATATATACATATATATTATGTTATTATTATTATATTACATATATATATACATATACATAATAGGTGTTAGCAACGTGTGATCTTTGATGGAGCAATAGCCGAATAGGCATTCTTTAGTAATGAGGTCATTAGCATGATATGCGGCAGAGCGGATAAGCCTTGAAGAATGGTAAATCTGCAGGTATAGATGAAATTAATACTAGTGAAATGATCAAGAGTGGAGGCGAAATGGTGATTGATTGATTTGAAGTTTGTGTAATAAAGCGTTTATGGAGGGTTTTGTTCCAAGGATTTGAGGAGAGTAGTAATAGTACCCTTATATAAGGGTAAGGGAGAAAAGGGGAACTGTAGAAATTATAGGGGAATAAGTTTATTGAGTGTTGTAGGGAAGGTATATGCTGGTATTTTGGTCGAAAGAGTGCGTCGAGTGACTGAGGGACTGATTGGTGTAGAGGAGTGGTAGAGGATGTGTGGATCAAATCTTTACATTGAAACAAATGATTGAGAAAATGAGGGAGAAGAAGAATAAATTATATTTAGGTTTTATGGATTTACAACAGGCGTATGATAGAGTTAATAGGGAAGCTTTATGGCAGGTATTAGTGATATATGGTGTTGGTGGTAGGCTTGAATGGAATCAAAAGTATGTATGACGATAGTGAAGTTATGTAAGAATAAATGGTGTCAATGGTGATTGGTTTAGATTAATAGCGGAGTGAGACAGGCTGTGTTATGTCTCCTTGTTATTTAATATGTATATGGATGGGGTTAAGTGAAAGAATTCGAGGTGGGGATGGCAGAATATGGTGTTAGAATGATGAGAATGGAGATGAGTGGAGGGTGCCCTACCTATTAAGTATGCGGATGATTTGGTTCTGTGTGGCGAATCTGAAGAGAGTTTGAGAGGATTGGTAGAGAGATTTGGCAGGGCATGTAAAAGGAGGGGTTTGAAAGTAAACGTAGATAAGAAAGGTTATGGTTGTGAGTGAGGAAAGTCCTCAGTGTGAAGTTATGTTAGATGTGGTGAGCAGCTGGAGCAAGTGTCTGAGTTTAAATATTTAGGTATGTGTTGGATGAGAAGGGAACGGATGATGCAGAGTGTAGTAGGAAAGTTGTGAATGGCAGGAAGGTTGCTTGTGCAATTAAACTCGTTGGTGAACTGGAAAGGGACTAAGTCTTGATTTCAGTAGCGTATTGCATAAGGGTGTGTGATGTTACCTGTGTTATTGTATGGTAGTGAGACTATGTTCTGAAATAAAAGTATAGATTCAAAGTTCAATGTGTTCAGATGGACAATCTTAGGGGCATGCTAGGGGGTGTGAGAAGAATTACAAAAATGAGGGAAATGGAACGTAGAGAGTTGCAGGGTGTGGGAAGAAAGGGGTAAAATGAGAGAATAAATGAAAGTATGTTGAAAAGGTTTGGGGGTCACGTGGAAAGGAATGATAGTCGGTTGGTTAAGCGGATGTATAGTGGAGAGTGTGTTGGGAACCGACCGGCTGGGAGACCGAAGAGAAAGTGGATTGAGTCGTGAACGAATGTCTGAAGGGAGAGAAATGTGAGTTTGGCAGAGGCGAGAATAAGGTGTACGATAGAGAGAATGGCGGCTTTGTGTGGGGGCAGGTTGTGGGCCTACCTGGGCTAAGTGGGATGAACCCTTACATTGACGATTTACCATAGTGAGGGTCCGGCGCGGTCCCATAAGCTTTAGGGTGGATTTTTTGTCTGTGACGAGCTTTCACTAATTAATCTAATTTAATGGTACAGGAGGGGGCGGTAAGGGATGGGCTTTCTTTTCGACTATTGTCATACTCCTACTGCTTTTCTTCCGATGCTTGTAGCGCTCCCTACTCAATCTTTGGAAAATAAGGTAGGTGAAGAAAGAAGAATATATATATATATATATATATATATATAGGTTAGTTAGATATATATATATATATATATATATATATATATATATATATATATATATATATATATATATATATATATATATATATATATATATATATATATATATATAGGTAGTTATGTATACAGATATATACAAACAGATATCTTATAAATATAAATTCTTATGTTATTATTATTATTATTATTATTATATATATACATATTATTATTATTATATATATTATTATATTATTACATATTATTACATATATAAAGTTAGTGTATTATTATTATTATTATTATTATATATTATTATTATTATTATATTATATATTACATATATATATATATATATATTATTATTATATTATTATTATTATATATTACATATTATTATACTACATATATATTGTTAGTTACATATTATTATATACATATACATATTATTATTATTATTATTACATATACATACATATATATTACATATATATATATATCATAGGCATATATATATATATATAGTTAAATATATATTTCTATTTATATATATATATATATATATATATATATATATATATATATATATATATATATATATATATATATATATATATATATATATATATATATATATATATATATATATATATATATATATATATATGAAGCATGGAGTTAGTATATACTCAGCATATATTCTTGAACTAACAAAAGATATTCCTCAACACTAGAACTATAAGGTATTTATGACAATTGGTTCGTCTCCCTACCTTTGATAACTGCTTTGGAGGAAAGAGGAATGCTATGTTTGTCAACAATTAGACCAAATCGACTGAATTTTGAAGGCAGACAGGAAGCTAAAGTCGGAAGGTAGAGGAAACTACGATACTTGTGTCGAACAAAAGACAGACAACATCGCAGTAAAGGGGTTGGAC
>JABUQX010109255.1:20000-27500 GCA_015478945.1 Trachelipus rathkii
TGAGGCTTCTAAGGCTGCTATTGTAAAAACTTCTTGAGTTGATTAAGTCGCTGTGAAAATCCAATATTGAATGAACTCTAAGAATGTCACAGTAGAGAACAGGATGCCTCTGAATAGCTGTATTCGGGAGGCAGGTCTCTGCAACAGGAAGCGACGGCGCCGTAGCTGTTTTTTCCTCGCACTCTGAAGCTGCCTGCGGAAGAAAATGGCCATTGTTCTCTTTGAGAGGGGTGCATATGGGCCTCTTAGGTTGAAGCTACTATCCACCGACGGAAGACACATTCCCTGTTAGCTACGACTTTTAAAATTTAATAACTGGATCAGCCGGTCGATATCGTACACTTGTTTAAGTCCAGAACCCTACAAAAAGAAAAATCAAAGAATGAAAAAATTATGCGTATGCGCGTATGCGGAAATCCAGTCATAACAAATATGAGCATTGTACCAATCGAACTCGACGCGCCACAGCTCCAATATCGGCCCGCGCACTGCAATCGGCGCCCTCAGCACGCTTACCTTCGTCTCCCTGCTCGCTTCTGTTCTGAATGTAACTTGAACTACACAGGCGCTTCATGATCACCCCCACCCTGGTGTTGTAAGAATGTCACATTTTATAAGGAGTCGCAACTTACCCTACTCCTTGGATGAAATTAAACGTATTGTATCACAATGTGATGTATGTGCTGGATTGAAACCGCAGTTCTTCAGACCGAAGCCTACCACTCTTATTCAGGCTATGAATCCTATGGATCGATTGAGTATAGACTTTAAAGGACCATTAATCTCTCAATCTCTCAATAAATATTTATTCATTGCGGTGGACGAGTATTCGCGTTATCCCTTTGCAATTCCTTGTCGAGATACTTCTGCCAATACAGTAATTTCTTGTTTAACTCAAATATTCACCCTAACTGGCATGCCTGCTTACGTGCACTCGGATCGTGGTTCTAGCTTTATGTCTTTTGCTGTGAAGCAGTTTCTTTTTGAGAGGGGTATAGCTTCCAGTAGGAGTACTCCCTACCATCCAACTGGAAATGCTCAATGTGAAAGATATGTGGGAGTGGTTTGGAAATCCATTTCTTTGGCTTTGGCTTCTAAAAAATTGCCTGGCACCTGTTGGGAATCAGTTCTTCCCGATGCCCTCCATTCCATTCGATCTCTTTTGTGTACTGCCACAAATTGCACCCCTCATGAGCGTTTCTTTAAATTCCCTCGTCGTAGTACGACAGGAATCAGTTTACCTAGTTGGCTTACTCCCCAAAGCTTGGTATATTTACGTAAATATATTAGAAACAAGGATGATCCATTAGTTGAACAGGTGAAACTATTAGAGGTTACTCCTACATATGCTCATGTACGATTCGACAATGGAAGGGAGGATACAGTTTCCATTAAGGACCTCTCCCCTTGTCCTAAGGTAATTATTTCTCTTAAATATTGAACCACCTCGAATTTTTCAGAATCTAACACCTAATGTGAAGCCTATTGCTACTCCTTCTCGAAGATACAATTCATCTGATGTGAACTTCATTAAGTTGGAGATAGAGCGTTTATTAAAGGAAGAGATTATACGACCTTCTCAGAGTCCCTGGAGAGCTCAAGTACTTGTGATTACTCAAAATAATTCCAAGAAGAGGATGGTTATAGATTATTCAACTACTGTGAATCGATATTGAAGAAACTCTAGAATTCACAGTAGAAACGGATGCATCTGATAGCTGTATTGGAGCAGTCCTGCAACAGGAAGGACGGCCAGTAGCTTTTTTTTCTCGCACTCTGAACTCCTCGGAGAAAAATCATTGTTCTCTTGAGAAGGAGTGCTATGCTATTGTTGAAGCTATTAGACAGTGGAGACATTTCCTGTTAGCTAGACCTTTTAAATTAATAACTGATCAGCGGTCGATATCGTACATGTTAAGTCAGAACCACAAAGGAAAAATCAAGAATGAAAAAATTATGCGATGGCGTACTGAAATCCAGTCATACAAATATGAGATTGTACATCGACCTGGGAAGTTAAATATTGCTGGCGATGCAATGAGTAGAGCTTTTTGTTCTGCTGCTTCTGTATCTGATTTAATTGAACTACACAGGGGTTTATGTCACCCTGGTGTTGTAAGAATGTCACATTTTATAAGGAGTCGCAACTTACCCTACTCCTTGGATGAAATTAAACGTATTGTATCACAATGTGATGTATGTGCTGGATTGAAACCGCAGTTCTTCAGACCGAAGCCTACCACTCTTATTCAGGCTATGAATCCTATGGATCGATTGAGTATAGACTTTAAAGGACCATTAATCTCTCAATCTCTCAATAAATATTTATTCATTGCGGTGGACGAGTATTCGCGTTATCCCTTTGCAATTCCTTGTCGAGATACTTCTGCCAATACAGTAATTTCTTGTTTAACTCAAATATTCACCCTAACTGGCATGCCTGCTTACGTGCACTCGGATCGTGGTTCTAGCTTTATGTCTTTTGCTGTGAAGCAGTTTCTTTTTGAGAGGGGTATAGCTTCCAGTAGGAGTACTCCCTACCATCCAACTGGAAATGCTCAATGTGAAAGATATGTGGGAGTGGTTTGGAAATCCATTTCTTTGGCTTTGGCTTCTAAAAAATTGCCTGGCACCTGTTGGGAATCAGTTCTTCCCGATGCCCTCCATTCCATTCGATCTCTTTTGTGTACTGCCACAAATTGCACCCCTCATGAGCGTTTCTTTAAATTCCCTCGTCGTAGTACGACAGGAATCAGTTTACCTAGTTGGCTTACTCCCCAAAGCTTGGTATATTTACGTAAATATATTAGAAACAAGGATGATCCATTAGTTGAACAGGTGAAACTATTAGAGGTTACTCCTACATATGCTCATGTACGATTCGACAATGGAAGGGAGGATACAGTTTCCATTAAGGACCTCTCCCCTTGTCCTAAGGTAATTATTTCTCCTGATGAAAATGTGTCTGAGCCTCATACTGTTGTTGCTGATGATTCACCTCTTCTGCCCGATGATATTGACAGTGGACGTGAGCGGGTTGAATCTAATGATGCAGGTGAACGGGATGCAGACATTTCAAATGAACCTGAGATGGGCACCAAGACTTTATCTACCCCCGATGAAGACCCATTAGTATTACGAAGGTCTACTCGTGATCGAAGACCAGTGGATCGACTAAATTTGTAAAGTTATAGAATTTTGATTAAACTATTATGATCTGTTTTTGTGATATCACATTGTTTGTATTCAGAATTCATAAAGTTAGTTATAGAATTTTTGTTTAAAAGATTATATTCAGTTTTGTGAAATCACATTGTTTGTATTCAAATTTCATAAGCTTTTTACCATTGCTTAAATCCCTTGAAGGAGGGATGATTGTACTATTTTTATTATTATTATTATTATTAATTATTTTGTATTATTATTATTATTATTATTATTATTATTATTATTAATTATATTATTATTATTATTATTCTTATTATTATTATTATTATTATGACTTCTTTATATTATTATTATTATGAATGATTTAGTAATGTATTTATTATCGTATTTTGCAAGGATAAATGTAATAGCAATTTTATGCTCAATAAAGCCTAAAGTCATGTCAGTTTTAGATCTTTTTAAAGTTAAAAATAAGGGCTTATATTACAGCTGCCATATAAAGTTTACCGCTTCATCCTCTAATAATTGTGAAAAGAGCATTGTTGAAACAGACCCTGTTTTACGGTTGCTTCTGCGAAAAAGAAGGTCCGTAGACCTGGCGGCGCCGGGATATGGCGCAGAAAAAGTTAACCTTTGGGAATCACGTTTGTGTTCTACAAGTTCATGCGTATTTTTCGACCCCCAGATACGAACATTTTGGGCATTCACCTTACCCTGAGATGAAAGGTGGACTCATCGCTAACACTCGACCACGCATCTAGAAGGTCCTCGTCTTCAACGCTAATGACACTGCCACCAGGCAAGGTAAACCGTAGAGCATAGTCGTTCGTCGGGCTTTAAAGCATGTACAAACTGCAAACGGTATGCACGCATGTGTAAACGTTCCTAACAGCCTTCCCCCACGTCCGATTTTGGCACCTTCAATTCGTGACTTGCTCTCGGAACGGATTTCTTTAGGACTATGAAGAAACGAGGCCCTGAAACGGTCCACATCCTGTAAAGTCACTTTGGGCCGTCCTGTACTTTTTGCCTTTACAAATACATCCATTAGTTGCAAATGCGTATAGCCCATGGGGCGAATGTTTGCCACATGGAGGATCACATTGGAAACGTAAACGATACGCACGTATGAATCTGTAAATTACAGATCACCTTAGCAAAATTGTGGAACAACAGAAACCTTTTACGCCTCAGTGACTCGCCATTGTCAGTAGTGGGCGACAGCACTAGGAGAAGAGCTACATGCTGAATGCGCGCAATGCGCGTATGTCGACCTATCAGGAACTCCTTCTGGGGCGCAAGTGCATATTTGAAACTATGTAACTTACTCTTCACTTTGATGTATGATATGATATGGATTTGTATATTATGCTGTTATAATAAGCATTGAAACTGGGAACCTTTACGGACACCCGGTATTGAGTATTAATTATAAGGTATTTACGCTTTGGAGTACTTCCTTCGGCAGAGCGGCCAAAAAGCAATCTGCTATAGGTCAAGAGCCAATTATTAATTTGTCTGATAGCTTGAATATCATTATAATATTGTTACGGGATATTATTATAATAAAAGAGAAATTAACCATATTAGTTACTCAATTCCTCATATTGTGAGACCGGTTACGTTAAACGATAAAACGTAACTTTCCGCTACCTTCTTTTCCTATAAACGCTTTAATAACAACACGTTCGTTTTTTTTTTTTTTTTTTTTTTTTTTTTATATTTTTGTGTTAACGATTAAATTAACGACGTTAACTTTCTCATTAACGGTGCCACCTTGTATATTATATTATATATATATATAATAATACTATATATATATATATATATATATATATATATATATATATATATATATATATATATATATATATATATATATATATATATATATATAATAAAATATATATATAAAAAATAATATTATATATATATATATATATATAAAATTTATATATAACAAGTAATAAATATAAGTATATTTGAGAAACAATGTACTGGCCTTTTTTGTAATTAGGAATGTCCCTTGAATATATTAATTTTAACCAATTACCTGCACTGCCTTAAAATTCCTAATGTAAAAATAATAATAATAACTATATGATGGTAACATATGAGTAATAATTCTAACTTACAATTTTTTTTTTATTTGAGGTATCATATGTATCATATGACATGTAGCGACAACATATTCAAGTGATAATTCTAACTTACAAACATTTTTCATTCATTTCAGGTAGCATAAAATAATTAATACTAAGACAATAATGTAAAATCATTAATAAAATTGTTAAATAACAATATAATCAATATAATAGACTATTTGATTACTATAATTTGAATGTACTATTCGGAGACTAATTATTAACATTTTCAGTAGCACCGTTTACATCACCAGTGGCTTCAGCACTGCCACAATCATTCCTTAGTTCAAGCACCACCATCATCAGCCTATATCACTATGAATATCTCTAAATATATCAATATGACAATAAAACTAAAACAATAATACTTTGAATACTAAAATTTGAGATCCTTTTCCTCACATCTTCCAATACAGATAGTAAAATAAAATACTGAGAATATAAAAAGTAAAAATATTAAATATACCAAAACGCCTCGTGGAGTAGGAGGTTGACTCGCCGACTCTCGTGCGAAAGGAAGCTGGTTCAATCCTCCGCGTAGCAGTCCGAGTTTTATCTTCCTGGGGGGCAAGAATTAAAACTCGGCTGCGAACAATTGGTGGTAACAGGCTTGGGATAGCTGGCCTTAAAGTTCGATTTCCTGTAGTTCCCCATCCCCGTGTTACCCTCTGAGAAGGGGATTAAGCACGTTAAAGATTATTATTATTATTATTATTATTATTATTATTATTATTATTATTATTATTATTATTATTATTATTATTATTATTATTATTATTATTATTATTATTAATTCTTATTGTTTATATTATTATTATTATTCAATTATTATTATTTATTATTATTATTATATTAATTTAGTATTATTATTATTTTATATGATTATTATTATTATTATTAGTATTATGATATTATTATAATTATGATTTATTAACATTATACTAAAGTCATAGGGGAGAATATCTATATGTAAAAGAAATTATGAACTGCAAATAGGATTAATGGTTAACTCATAGGGTTATGTAAATGTGTTTTATGTTTTATGTTAACTATTTTTTATAACGGTTTTAGCATAACTTTTACCCATCTTGGGTAAAGCATTATTTAATTTACACATTTAGCCTATACTTTTATGGAGATTAATTGTAAATTTTTTTTTCGTATATTTGTGAGAGCGTGAGTGTTTCTAACTTTCTTGAGTTTCAATATTTGCACATTTACTGTAAATATCTAGTTTTTAGAGTTCTTAAAATATCGGTGGTTTTAATTTCAAGTTTTAGTGCGTGAATTTTAACCATGATTTCACCTTTGGTGTTTGTCCTATTTGTTTTTGTTCTGTTGGCAGTTTGTGTGTGCGTGAATGATGGCAGTTTGCGCGAGGCGCAGGGCTTTCCTATTAACTTTACCTGCATCCGTGGCTACTCGTCTTACTCCTGCATCCTGGAATACCACCTCTCTAAACTCTTACTCTAACCTTTTGCTCTGTCTGAAACGCCGCAGATGGCTAGATTCACAATCTAGCTCGTTATATATATCCAACTATAACATATTTAATTAATTTCCGTGCATGTAAACATAATTAATCCATGTTTCACCACTAATACCTTCTCTCCTATAATAGCACCTACCATCGCTCTACTTTAAATCTTACCACAACATTATCTTAATTTTTATACTTTCTCTCCCACACGCTCCATTCCTGTTCTGCCACATGCGTTTTTTTCTAGCGAACTTTGATTGGGCCGATTGGGGCTTGCGTCCGCTTCTACGCCCAACTATACATCGTTGATGTGATGAGCCAGTGTTCATTCCTGCGTCACCTAAAATCCATGTTCAATCGTTACTTGTTTTCTTGGGCCTTCAGGCTAGAGACAGTGCGTATTGGGAGTGGAAAAATTCTCTTTCATATCACTCTCAGCTATTTCGTTCAGCTAGAAATCGTTGCAGGAATACTCTTCACGAGCAAAGCGAACTCCTCATTAAACGAAAGTGCGCCTAACCTCCTTGGTTATCTATCTGACATACTCCTTTATTGCCTCTTGCAAAAAGCATCTCTACACTATAACCTCTGCCTTTCCTTATTATCGCTCTGATGAGTGTGTTGCTAATACTCAACTGAGAGGGTGTCATCTCTTTGGCCTCCTATTTTCCTCTAACTCTACCCTGGACGTTTCTGCAATTCCTCTTC
>JABUQX010109256.1:0-7500 GCA_015478945.1 Trachelipus rathkii
TTTGGAAAACAAGCAATTTGATAGATTTTCAAGCATTCAAGATCACTTACAAAAACATCGCACATTCATTTTCAACTCTGAAAAATATGTTGCAGACATCCGTGCTATTCTTCGTGACTTTGAAGTCAGATTTAATGATTTCTCCAAATTGGAAGAGTTGATTCAGTTTGTCATTTATCCATTCAACGAACGCACAGAGCAACAATTCATTTCAAGTAAATTTGAGGAGTTGTTTAAATTTGACAAAGTGGAAGATGAACCAATAAGCTTACGATCGACATACTTTTCTAAAAGTTACGTCTTCACAAAGGATATTGAAACTGTGTTGTAAGTAGGAAAATATAATCATATAATTTAAAAATAAACACCGAGTATGTTTATATACTTGCTTGTGGTCGAAATCTACTTTCCTTTGTAGGTTAATCATAATACTATATATTCATTCAATAATTATTGAGAAAACAACAAAGGATTTCAACAAACATGAAACAAAGATTGCAAAAAACATGGCCTAACTGTCTCAAAGCTTTGGTTTGAAGCATGAAATCCAACCGGTAACAATTCAGATCCAAAATAGTATTAGGTAAGTATTTGATAGTAGACTTAAAAAGCCGATCATGAAGAGAGAGAGAGCCATGACAAATTGGCGATACCTACTTCTAAGTCAGTCGGCACTCTGTTTATATATATAATATATATTATTATATATATATATATAGTATATATATTCAATATAATATATATATATTATATATATATATAATATATATATATTGTAATTCTATATAATTATAACTATAGTAATATATCAAATAATATATAGTATATATATAGATTTATTATATATATATATATTATAACTATAATATTTATATATATATATATACTATAATAAATATATGATAGAAAGTTATATTAATATAATATTATATCATATATATATATGATATATATATATATATATATATGATATATAATATAAATATATAATATAAATAATATCTGTATATAATATATATATATAATATTATATATAAAATATATTATATAATTATATTAATATATATATATATATATATTAATACACTATATATATAGTATATATATGATATATAATATAATATAAGTCTATACTAATATATTATATATATAATATAATATATAAATATATATATATATTATAGGTATTGTTGTATATATATATAGTAATATATATAGTATATATATATAAAATATATATATGAATTATATAATATATATATATATTATATATATATATATATAATATATATATAATATATATATATATATCATATAATACATATATATATTTACTATATTATACTATATATATATATATATTATATATATATAATTATATTCTATATATCTATACAGTATATAATAGTATTATTGAGGTCAGTGACAGGACCTCACCCACGCCTCAAAATGCAAGCGGCCACACTGGGCCCCCTGAAAAAATAAGCACATGGAGGGCCGCGTCTATATATTTTCAAATGTAAAGAAAGATTTGATGGTGAATATATGCAGGTCACAAATAAATAAAAACTAATAAATTTATCCTGCATTGTTATATCTTAGGCTAATAAAGTAAAAAATCAATGCTATCAAGAATATTCAGCTTACTTGAAAGATGCAAAGAATAGTGCTTTTCTCGCTAAGGGAAGATTAGATAAATATCTGGATAATCTTTTAGAACGGGTGTTATGGACCAGTCAAGTAGGAAAACAACGACAGCGAAATGGTCCAGTATGGAACATCATGAAGATAAGTGAGAACAGATTGCCGGGTGTGGCCGACGGCAAAATTGCAAATGGAGGGAGGATCCTGACATATTGTACGTGAGGATATAGGGTGCCACATACGGGCGTGCGTCAATATCACCTCATTAACGTCTTCGTCGTGGAAGAAGACATCACACGATGTTCGCTTATGTTTCTGTTTACTTCCCCGGTCACATCGTCACCTCTTGCAACAAGATCAGAAAGCGCGCGTCCGGAGGCAGGAATAGTAAAATTAGTGTGTGGGAGCGCTTGTCGAATGGCAATCCGGAGGTAGCTGGTATACTCAGAGAAGAAGAGGTCGCCATTTGCCTCTCTGATGATTCTTGCCATTAACCTACATGAGAGGGATCCAACATAAAATAATTAATTTGGAGTTGGAGTAGTCGAAGAATGTTGTATACAGCTGAACATGCGTTTTTAGAAAATAGGGTTTTAAAGTGCTTGTAGCGACCCTAAAGCGAATCTGAAAACGACATATGAGTGATCTGGTTAGGAGGGAATTAGTAATTCGAAGAAAGGGCATCAGTATCGCCGTTAGTACAGTCTGCTGGTAAAAATTAAGCATAGGGGGAAGGTATAGGGGAGAGTTGCGTCAGAAAAGACAGCAGATAGCGCCCACATGTCCCTGGTGTAGAGCGTTCAGTAAAACACTGAGGATTCATCGTGAACTGCTGCATGAGACAGAATGATGCTTTTAACAGGGCAGCAGGATGGACTAATTTGGAGAAGATGTCAAAGCCAAGCAATGTAGAGAGGGAACTAGCCAAGTTGTTACCTTCGCAGAAAGAGAAAGTCAGCCTTTTGAAAAGGGATTTGAAGAATTAAAGATGTTTAGACCGTCTTTAGGCCATGGCAGTAATTAGGACGTCTGAGGTCGGTCCTGCGATCGGTGTCAGAGCAAGACGGTTTTGGGTTCGAAACGAATAATTGGTACTACATGGCATGTATCTCTTTCGAGAGAAGAGTGCATCCACATTGGATTCACTAGCCACCTGGGGGAACGATCGAAAAGCTCAGTGAATACGGATCCGCGTTGTTGGATGGACTAACGAATTGTAGTAGGTGTTTGAGGCCTGCCCATATACGCAACAGCCAAACCATTTCGCACTCGGATAGGCAGAGCGCTATAAAGACTAAAGAGTTGCGATCACACCAGGCCAAGATTTGAGGCGAGATGAAACGTAACAGTCAAGTGCGCAATGACAAGTTGTTTTTAGGTCGTTATAATAGCGGACATATGAGTAAGTGGTCCCATGCTTGGAAGAGCCCTAGGAAATTCGACTGTGAGTACAGGAATGGCATACATATATAATTACGTGCGCTGGAAGAAGGTGGAAGTCTTCGATTCCTTTTGTCTAAAAAAGCACTGCTGAGGTGTGGTGGAGAGAGAAATGGAGCCATGGGAGCTGCCACTTGAAATAGTTTTCAATAGCTATTGAAGTTGCCGTTCGAAGAAGGGCAGGCCTGGCCCGCGTTTATAGGAGCTAATAAACGACATATGAGAAAAATTGACAGTCGCTGGAATAAAGGGTAACATATCATTAAATCCGAGAGCAAATAGTAAGTAACACTTAAAACACGCTACCTGCGGAACGCCTCATCTCAAGAGTAAAGTGCGACAAGAAATAGAAGTACACGAACTTGGATGGATCGTTTTGGCAAAGACATTTATGAAAAGAGGGAGTGTCCCGCTAAAAACCGAGCGAATGAGTTAAGGAGGACCCATTCTCTCAAGTTGGTGTAGGTAAAGGCTTTTTCAGGTCAGAAGAAGACACCAAGACATTCCACCATTGAGAAGGTTCTCCGGAGTGGTCGCATGTCTAGTTGAACAGGGGTCCGCGGTCGAATACGATTTTTTGCGAAAGCAAACTGGAGTTTGAAAAGAGCTGCGAAACAGTCTCATACAGAGAAAGTCGCTGAACACATTTGTCTCATTAATTTACAGTATTGCAGGTCAGGTGACTTGGTCTTTGGTTATCGCGCTAGCTTCGATCTTTCCCAGTTTGGGAAGGAATGAAAAAAGCGTACCCAAATAGATGAAAAGAGATATCGATCAGATTCTGGTTATAAGTAGATCCAGCATAAAATGCTGAGCTGAGAGTATAGTGACGAGATGTATGACGAATCATTCTGGACAGAGGCACCGTCTGCTACTCGCCAGTGAGTTGGAGACTGCACTCTGCAAGTGTAAAAAGCGATTGAGTAATATCTTGCCGGCTTTCGCGTTGAAACAGTCGTGGCAGTGTGTGCTCATATTCTCGTTGTTGAAAGTGCTCTGGTAAGCGAATGAACTCGAATGCGCTAGCGAACTATGAGCTAACGCTTCGCGCTACCACCGAACGGAGCGAGATCGTATCATTATATAGACCAGTAACGGAGGACTGTGGTCGAGGATTATAGAATCAAGATATGTTCTGTGTAAACTTTCCCACACTAAGAGAAGGGGAGTTGTGTAGTTACAGCGATGATGAAGTTCGAAATGTTGTTTACGCGGTCTTTGACGATAATTCGCCGAGATCCTCGCTGCGGCTGCTTTAAAATTAATCATGTTTGGGTTGGTACGGGTCTTTTTGTATTGCTTTTAGAATTTCTTCTTCTCTCGGTTGGCTTGTGCGCATTCTTGGGAGCACCAAAGGTTTGCCGACCGCCTGCCTAGGAAAAACTGGTGGATGCAGAGGCTCCGCTGCCTGGATACTAGATAGCTGAAGAAGCAAAAGGCTTCACTCAACAGTCGAAATCGTCTATTAAAGGAAAAAGGATAGAGCTGGTGGCTTGATAAAAAGGACCCACTCCGCGATTAAAGCCAGCTGGAGAGGTGGTTTTGCCATGGGGCTGTGGAACAACTCATTTAAATAGCTATTGAGTAATGGTCACTGCCGAATAAAAGACAAGGAGCGGACCTCACGGCTAAACGACCAAAGGGAATGGGAGTCAAGGAATACAATTACAGAGAGAAGAAGTGTGTGTATCTAAATGTTATAAGTAGGGAGTCCTGTGTTAAGGCATCCGAGGGAAAAGGGGTAGACAATCTATTAAGATTGACTTGGATGGAAGGTGACGGCCAGTCAATCCATATGTGGTGGACGGTAAAGTCACCTATAATAGAAAACCGAGTAGGGAGCGTGTTTAAAAGATCAGCTAAGTGCGAGCCCTAAGTAAATCGACAACAACGAAGCAAGTAGACTGACACATAGATAATCGTCGAGGACCAGAGTGAATGTTGCCGCGACTGCTCATGAAGCTGGTTTGTCGAGGGACGGGAGATCAGGGAATAGCTTGTGAAGAGTATGTCCTGCCCTCCGGCTATCATTGTCACCGTTTTCATAGAAGTAACGGCATTATCTTCGATGTTGAAGAGATAAGATGTACAAATAGTCGGACACTCTCCTGCAAACATATTGCACTTGGTGTACATTGATTTATATTATTAATAAGTTCTTCGTAAATAGCCTATAGCCACGACAGATTCCATGAAGAAAGTAGTCATGGTATGAGATTAGATATTAATGGTGGTTGTCTATTAGAACAATTGTTCTCTATTGTACTGGGGGTAAGGTTAGGAGTGGATACTAGATTGAGAGGGAAGGTGAGGCTTGGTTCTTCGCGAGGAGGTAGTTAGAAACCTGGGGGTAGAAGAGTAGTCAACACAGAGATTAGTTGTATGACCTTGTTTAAGGAGAGTTCAGATTTTAAGTTTGGTGAAAATAGCTTCACGCTAGAATTCGAGATTAAGTCAGAGGCTTATTAATTGTGGGTATTGATTGGTCAATAAAGAGGCAACCAAAATGCTCGTTTATAATGGGGAGTGAATCAGTATTCCAAGGATAAGCAGATCAGAAAGTTAAGGGATTGTGGAGTTTATTCGCATGGGCTGGGGAAGAAGGATGTACCTGAAGGCTGCATCTTTTTGAGAAGGAGTGGGTCGCGGATAAGGGTTCAATATGGATTCGTGTTGGAGTTGACAACGTCGCAGATAACGGAGACTTTTTGCTAGAATTTCGTCGTGGGATGATTGATGGGAGATTGGACATTAAGTTATGAATGGGGAGCTCTGGTCTCCTTCAGCCTCCAATAGAACCAGAGCGCTTTAAGCGCTTGCGGCGTTTGCGTTGGAACAGTCTCCTTGCGCTTTCTCAAACGCTGGGAAGGTATTAGAGAAGAGTGGGTGCGATCACAGATCAAGCTCATTTGGGAACTGTTTCAAATGTAATCTGTATAAGATATAGGATCCCTGGGAGGCTTGAGAATGGAAATTCAGAAGAGAATTATAGGAAGAGCTGGAAGAGCTAGCATTATCCTGCAACGCATTAGAGGATTCCATTTGGTAGGCTGTCGATAGCTGCGATGCTTGTGGTAAATCTATAAGTAGATTGATTGGTCCTTGAGGTGACTAGGCCAGTCTCTTCTGAGTGCGTACATCTGTTACGTCGTGGGTTAGTGTATTTTTTGTGGTTTAGAAATTCGGACGCTGAATGTGTTAACGTGAGAGTAAGGCTCTTTAGCTGGGATTGATTCTTCTCTTTCCTTTTGGGAACATCTTTTCCAGGATTTGAGTAACGGGAGGCGAATACAAGACAAAGAGAACAGTCCTCTACATAGAGCTTGGAGAAAAATCATATGTAGCATGGACCGTGTTCTTAAAAGAAGTGTTTCGCAAGATTGGTTAGTTCGATGAACAGCTCAGTTCATGCTGGTTGTTGAAGTAGTGACTCTCGGAAAGTTTAATGGTTTTTGACAAGAGGTAGTAAAGGCTCTTTTGTCAATTAAAGAGTCGCGTGGCGTGTACAATACAGGCAAATAGGATACCAGTAGCTGCTGATTCCAGCTGGATTTGTAGGAGTTTCCGCTGGATGAGTTGTGTGGGTGGATACACGCTGAAGTGGGCAGCATTGATGTGGGTAGATCGCTTTGTCTGTAGGTTATTTTCATCAAGTCTGCGTATGCATCTCTCCTGCCCTCATTTTGTGTATGGTGCTATAATTCAGAACCTCCGTCAATATGCAGTTAAGAATGGCATTTGAAAGAAAACCTGTGGGTCCTCCACAGTTTCACAGTTAGGTAATTTTCCAGAGTGTAAATTTCTCCGAGAATGCATATTTCAATCGGCCCTACAAGAGTTCGGGATGACAGATCGTTGACAGCTTTGTAAGCACGTCTGTGGGGCAACGTGCACAGTATATTTGAAACTATTTTTAACTTGAAGGGATGAGGGTATTAAGGTTAGCAAGTAAAACAAAGTTATAGGTGAAGAATTTCCCAGGTAACGGAAAATCATAAACTTTGTAACGAAAATGGCTTCCTGTGCAGCAAAACATGATTATACAGCTGTAATCTCGTTTTCTTGCTAACATAAATGGTCCTTAGATGTGTTTCTTATTCAATCGGGAGTGGAAAGAGGAATATTTGCCAGAGACGTTAAGGATGACAGAAAGTTTGAATATCGTGATCAAGATGAGATGTAAATAAGGGATTCCCACAACCTCATAGGAATTTAACTTTTAAAGCTTTGTCAAGCGCCTTACTGATAAGCAAGGTTCGTGCTCAGTAAAGCTTGAGGTAGTATTTGCAACGTGAATACATCGGGAATGATGTATGCTGACATCTGGAGGGGGGCAGCAGTATGGAGTGAACGAAGAAACGACTGTGACGGACAAGTCACCTTTGCGGATTGCCCAAACGTTTGGGCACTGGATGC
>JABUQX010109256.1:12500-23318 GCA_015478945.1 Trachelipus rathkii
GGATAAGTTACCTACCTAACATAACTCACCAGGCGTTTAGAGAGATTTGGCAGGGTGTAGGAAGGGTTTGAAAATAAACGTAGATAAGAGTAGGGTTATGGTTGTGATGGGACAGTTCTCAGTGTGAAGTTATGTTAGTGGTGAAGCTGGAACAAGGTCTGAGTTAAATTATTAAGGATATTGTTGGTGAGAAGGGAACGAGATGCGGTGTGAATTGAATATAGTTGTGTTTAATAAAATGAAAGTTAGGTGTGTGGTGAATGAAAAGGGACAAGGTCTTTAGTGCGCTAGGTCTTACATGAGGGTATGTTGTTACCTGTGTTAATGCATTAGTAGTGAGACTTGGTCTGGAATATTAGTAATATGCGTCTAAAGTTATGGTTGCATGGACAATCTTAGGGGCACGCTAGGTGTGTGAGAATTAGATAAAATGAGGAATGAACGTAATATTAAGAGAGATGTGTGTGTCAGTGAAAGGGGTAAATGGAGAATAAATGAATATGTGGATATGGTTTGGTCCATTGCGAAAGGATAAATGAAAGTCGGGTGGTTAAGGCGGATGTATAGTGGCGAGTGGTGTGGATAACGCGCAGCCTGGAGAAAACAAGGAAAGGTGGATTGAAAGTCCTGGTGAAACGAATGTCGAAGCGAAGAGAAATGTGAGTTTGGCAGAGGCGAGAACAAGTGCATTAAAGAGTGAAATGGGCGGGGTTGTAATGGGGCAACTGTTGTGGCCCACTTCGGGCCAGGGATGAACCCTTAATACGATTACGCATAGTGAGGGTCCGTTCGGGTCCCCATAAGCTCAGTGGATTTCTGTCTGTGACGAGTTTCCACTAATTAATGGTAGTCAGCGGGTGGCGGAAGCTGGGCTTTCTTTCGACTTTTTGTCATATTTTTCTACTGCTTTTCTTTTCCGGTGCATGGCACGCACCTTAACCCGTCTTGGGGAAAGAAGGAAAGTTTAAGAAAGATATAATATATATATATAGTAATATTATAATATATATTATATAATATATATATATATTATATATCTATAATATAATATATATAATATATATATATATTTATATAGTAATATATATATCTATATATTATGCTTATATAATATATATATAATATATTATATCATATTATATAGTATATATAATTATATTGTATATATATATTAGTATATATATATATATTATATTATAATCATAATATATATATATATATATATAGTATATACAGTAGCAATCGCAATAACGGCGTAAATTGGATGGTACCCACGTCAGTAAGTGAAAAACACCGTATGGTTGAATAAGGCGCTTTGTGCTGCGCGAGTGCCTGTAGTCAAACAATAAAAAATATTTTAAGTGTGCAATAACACTACTATAAAACAATGATAGAAGGAATTTTTACTAGATGATTCACCTTAAATAATATATTTAGTTCATACACTGCAATGATTTACAATTGGAAAGAATAGAATATTAAATTTTTTATACTAATATTTAATTTTGAGGTTCCATTGTTCCCGACCGTACAATGGATGTTTGCGAATCTTCATCATCTGAATCTACAAAAAACTGCCTCACTTTGCAAACGGTGATAGTGATGTAGTTGGTGTAGAACCTGAAGTTGAATGGCAGACCAGACGTTTCAGTGGAAGGTTGCGATGGTTCTATTGAAGAATGACAACAAAAAAGCCTGTCTCATAGAGTCCTCTACCTCTCAAATAAGTTGTTTCTATGAAATGCATGGCATTTGTTATGAAAGCCTAACTTTTGATGATTTTTCAAAAAAAGTCAACTTAAGAAATTTATGTATAACTATAAAAGTTTGTAAATTGTCAGATAGAATGCAGAACGCACGTAGCTGTAACACAGACATAACAGCTATGCAATGCAATACCGTGCAAGCAGTTTGGCGATAGCCGTCGTTCGTTCGTGCGCGTTCCTTCGCACAACACTGAGTAATTAAAAGCGTCCGTTATTGCGAACGCCGTTAAGCGAGTAGCCGTTAATTTATTGATAAATATATATATATATATATATGATATAGTAAACATATTATATATATTAATAGATAATACATATATATTAAGGTATATATTATATATAATATAGTATATATTACTATATAATAATTATATATATACTATAACTATAATATATAGTATATATGTATTATATATTATATAATATATGTATAAATATATAATATAGTATTATATATATATTTATAATATATTATATTATATATGATATATATATAATAAAGCGATTATATAATCTAATAATTATATATATTATATATATAATATATATAACTATAATTCATTTTTTTTTACAGAAGCCAACACTCAGGCAATGCCTTTTCAAATATTGAGGCAAAAATAAATAAATAAATAATAAATAAAAAATAAATAAATTACATATTCTAAAGAAAAATAAATATTAAATAACGATGATGACGAGTTATTGCTCTCGATCCTGGACGCAACGCGGGATTAAATGAAGGAAGATAAACATGCGGGATAAAAAAAGGCAAGGATTCCACAAAACCAGATGTTGCTGAAAGAAGGAGTACCAATAACGAAGTGATTCTTGAAGCTCAATATTCCAAATTTCATGAGAGAAAAGGCACTCTTGTTTACGAGGGCGACGCATGTGGTGAGGAATACGAAGAGGTCATCTCGGCGACACCTCCGTTGTAATTACTATTAGAAAAGAGATAGGGCACCTACGTCACGAGCAAGAGAAAGAGGTCAAGGGGAGTCAAGAGTATGTCATTTATAAGACTATTAGCTTAGCTTCAACTCTATCCAAAAGGAAGGTGGGAAACCGGATCACCTCAATTTTTTACAACATTCCGCGAATAAGCTTTATATACTGATTCAAAGCTAGAAAGAAAGAAAATTCCCAATCTGAACAATCCAGTTTTAGCATTTAGCAAACCGATGTGATTGAGGTCTCAAGACTTCATATTTATTTTAATCCAGATGTTTAGTGTTTAAGGTAAGACATTAGAGCATCAAAGGAGGAAGTGGGAGGTTTTAGAGAGGGAGATAGGAAGAAGTTGGGTTTTCAAAGAATTGATTCACAAGATTACGGTTACCCACACTGAGAAATTCCGACAAATCGCAAGACATTGAATCGGAAGCTGTAGGACGAGAGCAATCTACATACAAAAAACGAGGGAGCACAATTAAAATATATAAGAATGGAGAGTTGAGTCCGGCATAAGAGTGAATATATATATATTTAAGTATATACTTGTAATATATATATAATATATATATATATATATAATATATTATAATATATATAATATATATATAATAGGGGCAAGGTTGGGGTGAATGGCGTTACCAAGGAAAAATTAAATAAAGAAACTCCAAATTTAAAGAAAAATTAAAACTTTATTATCGAAGATAATCTTAAATGAATGAACAAGTAGCAGCAATTCAAAATTTAAAACTAAATTCCCCAAAAAAAATATTAACGAGTTTATTGAATTAGTCTTGAGCGGTATTACCCGAACATGGAGGGCAATAGCGTTCACATGGTAGGGTAATGGCGGCAGGTGTAAATGTTTATGAAACACTGCACACTTGGAGGAAATATAGAGGCCCACAAAAACTTGAACCTAATTTATACTCTAAATAAAATATCGTCCCTATCTTTAGAAACACCCGAAAGGTCCGAATGTTATATACCTTGAGGCATTCTAATCGATGTCCGAAGCAAACTGCAATTCCATTGCTGCTGCTTGTGCTCTGTCCACGAAGCCTTTTGATGTACCAATCATTCCATTCTTTCTTGGCTATCGTGATATGTAGCATACTATAAAATACTATACTGATATATAAATAATATAATATATATATATAGATATATATATATATATATATAATAATAATCCGTGAGCGATAACCAAAGATATATTATAGTCTATATATAATACTTATATATTAGTATTGGGTAACTTCGCTGCACCCAAACGCCATTACCTCCAATTCGACATGTTTGCATATTTTTGGGAATTACTTATGCACCCAAAAGCATTTTTCAAAAACTAAAATGTGAAATAAATCTAAATGCATGAGATGATTATCAATAATATAAAAGTTTCCTAAATAAAACGTAAAATTGTTGACCTTTATCAAGAGACTTTCCAATTTTTATATGAAGAAAGTGGAAAATAATAAATAACAGAAAAACTCAACCAAACCAACAAGCACACACTCACGTCTTATATTGATGCACACGATATGGCAACACTGATACCATAGTGTAATTTCAAGCGTTTCAGGAAAAACTTGGGTGAGCGGGATTACCCACCTGAGCGTGTTGAAGTCTATATAATAATACTATTATAAATAAATAAAAATATATTTGAATAAGAAAAGGCCATATATTAAAATTTATAAGAACAGTTCTATATATATATATATAATATACTAATAGATATAATAGATATATATATATAGGTATATATAAGTGGTGGGGATAGTTGGCAGTCTCAGGTAGCTGGGCTAATGAAGACCAGAATCACAAATCCACATTTTTCCTACCAACAAATCTCAGGCGCGTTACCACTTTCGCTTGATTAGCTTGAAGGTAGCCAATGAATAGTGGAATATAAATTTTGTATATATAATATACTCGGTGGAACTTCGTGTGGGACCAGAGTAATAATACATATATATATATATCCTGAAGGTTAGCTGTGACAGTTTGAGTGTGCAGTTTAACAGGCTAATTTTAAAATGTATATTATGGCAGGGCAATTTTCTGGTTGATAATTTTATTATGTTCTGTATTGCTGATACTGTCAATGAAATTGGAAGATTTTTTTCTTATTAGCGGTTGCATGACAAATGGTTCTTTAATAATAATAATAATAATAAAAAAAAAAACAAGTTTTCGCTTGGCGAGGTGTATTTTGTTGAATTTCCGAGATAGAATGTGGTTAGACACGTTATGTCGAACAAGAGATGTATGTACATCATTTGTCATATCTGCGGAGTGACAGAGAAGTGTAAACAATAAAACTCTAGGCATTTGCGAGATAAGGACAGATAAAACACAATTATTTGTTGTAGTACACGTAACAATATACAGTTAACTGTACTATAGTCTTACTATATACGTACTACGAAGAATAATAATTAAATAGATGGTTTAGAGAGACTATTAATAAAAAAAAAAACAAAGTTTTGAAAATAGAACTAATTTATCATAATAAGAAAAAAGAAAAATAAAGGATATTGATATGTATGTGTACTTTTGTAAATTGTGATAATGAGATAATAGTTAAAATAAATGAAAGACCATTGATGATAAATAATAAAAAGAATGATAATATCACTAGTACCAAGAATCATAGTAATGTATTACACTTATTTTTATATTCTTACATATAATATATCAATAAAAGATAAATAAGAAAAATAAAGGATATTTATTTATGTAATGACTACAACAATAATTGTAGGAATAATCTTCGTTGAAGAAACAAAAGTGTTTCAGTGAGAAGAATGAATTCGATAATAATTATGCTTTGTTCTCAAATGATTCTAGTTCTTCTCAAGATCGCCAAGGTCAATTTAAACTTGCAAGCAAGGTTAAATAGGAGGGAAAACTATTATTCTAATAAACAGAGGTAAGGGGCTCTGTCTAAGGAACTAACTTGCTCCACACCAGGTTAAACATGTCTTACCATTACCTACTAGTTACAATTTTTATATGCACGTGAAATGTTGGGAAACACGAAATGTAACAATTTTGAACCCGCTGAACTTTGAACATTTAATTTATTATTTGCATAAGAAAGGTTATATATATATATAGCATATAATATATATATATATATATAATATAATTATATATAATAAGTATATATATAGTATTATATATATAGTAATATATATATAATTAAGAAAAATATATATTTTAATATATATAGATGTATATGGATAAATATAAACATGATTTTAAAACTATAAAAATATATTAATTTAAGCTTTATAAATATTTATTTGAATATTTTGAATAAATGCAATTCGAAAATTGATTTGATTTTGCTCATTATGAGGCAAATCCTGAGGCACGCGACCAAACTATAAACGACTTTTTAATTATTTTTGAAGCAAATATTAGTAATTTTATACATATATTTATAAATAATATAGTGCATGTAATTCATTTACAATATGTAAAAGGGGGATTTACAATCATACATTTTACGACAAGAACGGTCTGTGACGACTCTGAAGATACCAATTTTTCATGATGAAATATTGAGACTTATTGTAATTTTGATTTTTTAATTACTATTTTAATCTTTATTTTCTCAAATCTTTTTATTTTCTTAACTTTATTTTATTATTATATTTTTTCAATCAAATCTTTGAGTTGAAATTTTATAAATATTCGCCTTATATTAAAATTTCTAAAATCTTTTATTTATCCAATTTTCCCTTCTGCGTTTTTGCTTACTTTTTGAATATGATTTTAATTTTTAACCTGTATACTAAAATAAACAAAATCAGTGTACATCACGTTGTGTAAAGAAGTGTTTGTAACTATCATACTTTTAAGCTTTCACCGAAAGGAGAGGGTAGAAAAAAAGAAAGAGCAAAATCCTCGAAGATTTCTCCACTAAATAAAAACGACTCTGAAAATGAAGACGCATTTAAAAAGGAGGTGAAAGGATTGACGCGATTTTTAATATTCAGTGATGAAAACTGAATGACTAAATAAACTAGGCCAATCGAATTTACTTCAACCTGAAGAACTATCAAACAAAGTGATCCATATGTTACAGCTCGTGGGTCACTTTTCAGGTGACTATTATATCACTCAACAGAAGAAATATTTGAATCAATATCGTATTTATAATTAGCATTTTGAACGATCAAAAACGAAGCCTTTCTTATACAATCTGAAAATAGGAGGAGGGGGGGATAGCCATTATGGGTCCTATCAGTTGTCCGGAAGGCTTTATAATGACATCACTACACAAATCCTAAGATCACTATTAAGAAGAAAGTTTCAATTCTCCCTGTGATTTTATAAAAAAAAGGAATCAAACAGCCCTAAAATTAAATGTCGGTAAGACGCCTCCAAAATGGCGCGGAACCTCTAAAAATGATAGGAGAAGCTCACTAATTACTTCATCAAAAAAATATAAAACTACTTTACCTGCATTATAAATGTCTCGTAGAATTTCTGATTCGACTCGGAATACAATTAAGGGCAGAGTCTACTGTTGCGATGTTAATGAAGATTGCTCACGGTCCGTCGTCACTTTATAGTGATGAAACGACGCCGAGGCTGGAACTGACATACGTTAAGGAACACTATATTATTAATAGAGAACCAGATGATATTTATATGACTCATGCTACACCAGATACTGACAGCGTCAAATGCATTACTGATGTAATAATAACTTTCATAATTGATTCTAATAGCAAAAACTTCTTTAAAGCAATTCTTTGCAATGGGACTCCAGTTAACACTGGAACGGTTGGTGGAGTTCGGAGAATGATTGAAATATAAATGGAAAGACCTGTACAGTGGTTAGTCTATCTTTTACATGCAAATGAACTTCCATTCAGACACGTATTGCAATCAATTGATGGACAAACATCAGGCCCAAAAACATTTAAGGGTATATCATTGGAAAAAAAATAGAAGATTTAAATAAGCTGGAGATTGTTAATTTTGAAGGTGTAAACAGCACCCTAAAGAGATCCCAGAAGATATCGTTAAACAACTTAGCACTGACCAAAATTATTTGTATGAAATGTGCATTAGAACAACATCAATGAATTTATCGCCATCATTAGCCAAGGAATCTCCATGCACCCTTCATCATGCCAGATGGCTAACAAGAGCAAACAGGATCTTATGGTTATACGTTTCTACACAACTTCCAAGTAAAGCTCTTCAAAATCTAATAAATATAATAATAATGAAAGTTGAAGCACCAGGGTGGTTTTAGACAAAGTCTGATCCAAAGGCAACTGATGGAGAGCAAAATTTTTGGTACCTGATGTGCCCTACTTAAAAATGTAGACAAAAATCATGCAGTGCTTATGGAGCATGTACTAAAAAGCAACTCATACTGCTCATCTGAAATAGCCACCCTTATGCTCTTAGACATAGAAAGAGATAAAGATTTAGGTATTCAGCGTATTATTGAGAAGCAGAAAGGATACCCGGCAAGAGTTTTAAACTGAGGAAAAACAAAGCACGAATGAAGATGATTATTCAAAATATGATGAATTAAAACACAAAAACAGTTACCACACCACCTTTTGGCGATGCACTGAACAAAAAATGCAAAATCTTCGAAAATATAAATAAATTAGAGGCCACTTTATGCGCGTTGTTTTCTTACAAAAACGACAGAGTGGGAGGAGCTATCCTTCTAGTAACACAAGCTGGAGGTAAAAATTGGATATGAGAAACCAGATACGTGCATATTGCGAACGTAATCCAGTCCGAAAAGAACTTCCGAAGATTCAACTAAAAAGGATCTTGTAATCTTATATCCTATATTATATCTAATGATGCAAAAACTTACATAAAGGTATATATATATATATATATATATATATATATATATATATATATATATATATATATATATATATATACATATATATATTTCATATAAATATATATATATACCTTATATATATATATGCTATACTGCTGCTGCTACTATCTATATATATGCCTTCATCTTTATATATATATGCATACATATATAATACTTATATATACTTATATATATACTATTTATATATAATATATATATATACCCGGCGACCTATACTAGCCTTATATATATAGCAACATATATAGATCGATGTGAGTTTCATAACCACGGGAATGGGAATGGGAGTACAAGGACTTTTATTTTACGTTCTGAATCAAGATAATATCATCATGGTGGGTCTGGTCTCGATTGATATCATATCAATATGTTGTTTTCATTTTTTATGAATAATAAAATGTATAGGATAATGATCAAATGACCAAAACAGTTGGAATACGCCCAACTCAAAATATATTCGTGCAGGGTGATTTATATTTGAACTAGGAGCTTTTACAAAGGTAAAAATGACCCCTATGCACAAGAGGTACGTCAAAAACGAATTACGTAGTATCTTGGGTGAAATTAGTTGATATGTTGCTTTTTCATGCCCCAAAAGCCTAAAAAAGTGAGGTCTGTGGGTGAGGTTTAGGGTGCTTACCTCTGAAATTTTCAACCATAACATCATTCCCTTGGCACTATTTTTCGTATATGCATATCTTTCATTTTGTGAATAAAAAACACCTGATATATAAATTCAAATATATATATATATATCTCTATAACTATATATATATATATATATATATATATATATATATATATATATATATATATATACCTCTCTCTCTCTCTCTACTGTCATATATGCTATATATATATATATATATATATATATAACTGCTACTAATAATATAGCATGTATATATATATATATATAACCATATGTAACATACTTATTCGTATAACCTTGCTGCTTTCAAAATCATCGTATATCCTTACTCAGATCATGCTATATATCTCTATGTATATATATCGTCAGCTTAATCGATAAAATGCGACATGATCGCTAAGGCAAGGGCCCGGGTTCGATTCCCCGTCCGGATCCTAGGTAGCAGTTACCTAGAGTTGCTAACCTGCTAGAAAGGTGTGTGCCGTGAGGTGCGAGCTTGTTAATAGCTTATATATATATAGAAATATAACGGCCTTATATATATATATATATATATAGTAACCACTATACTCTCTCTCACCTCCTTACTCTGCCTGCTCATGCTCTCTCCCTATATAACCATATATATATATATATATGCAGGATATATAATAATATTGCGAAAAATTTAGTATGATATTCTTTGCATAAATATAAGATAATATGAGTCAATAAACATTTCACCGAAAACGCCTCGTTTCCAGATACAAGGTGATGAAACTTAGTGGGACATATCTAGTATATTCCATTGACCCTCCGTGCCACATCTCCAACCTTTAATAATAAGCACAAAAATATGCAAGTAGGAAAGGTTACCTGCCTGTTATTTACTAGTTCAAATATCACGCTTCATTTTATACATATCGAAACGATTTACTAGTCCGTGTCGCGTCAAGTTCTGTGTTTAAGTGTTGCTCATATTTTCAAATTACACAAATGGTGAAATGTGTAACATGCATTTTGTTTACGGTCTTATGAACGGTAATTTATTAGCATCCATGCGTCTCTATGAGGTTATGAGGTAATATACCCTAATCGAGTCATCCGCATCATACTATGTTTGCACGTCTCCATCAACGTCTTAGAGAAACAGGAAGTTTTAAAAAACCTACTAATGGAAACTGCCTCGCACAGTATCAACTCCAGATGTCGAAGAACAGGTTCTCCAAGAACTTGAGGACAGTCCTACAACAAGTCCCAGAGAGATTGCTGCAACACTACATGTAAGTTATATGACAGTTTTCAGGGTATTTGAAAATCAACTTCTGTACCCTTATCACATCCAACGAGTGCAGGCACTTGTACCAACAGATTTTCCTTCAAGAGTAGCTTTGTGTCGATGGATGGAACAGAAAATTGCATTTAGCAGAAATATTGTTCACCGATGAGGCAAATTTTCCAGAGACGCCATATCGAACTTCCACAACAATCACATATGGGCTGATGGGAACCCACATGCAATAGTTGAAAGCTGCCATCAACACCAGTTTTCATTGAATGTATGA